>JAHHZJ010002380.1:0-73043 GCA_021437245.1 Aegilops speltoides
TGCAACTTTCCACCATTCCGTTTATCATCATCATGACATACTTTACTTTTGTCATATTGCCATTGCATGATCATGTAGTTGACATCGTATTTGTGGCAAAGCCACCATGCATTATTTTTCATACATGTCACTCTTGATTCATTGCACCATCCCGGTACACCGCCGGAGGCATTCATATAGAGTCATATCTTGTTCTACTTTCGAGTTGTAATTCATATGTTGTAAACAATGAAAGTGTGATGATCATCATTATTAGAGGATTGCCCAAAAGAAAAAAAAGGCCAAAAGAAAAAAAAGGCCCAAAAAGAAAATAAAAGAAAAGAAAAAAGAAAAAGAAAAAGAAAAAAAAATATAAAAATAAAAAGGGCAATGTTACTATCTCTTTTTCCACACTTGTGCTTCAAAGTTGCACCTTGTTCTTCATGTAGTGAGTCTCATATATTGTGCTTCAAAGTAGCACCCTGTTTTTCATATAGTGAGTCTCGTAAGTTGTCTTTTTAATACTAGTGGGAATTTTTCATTATAGAACTTGGCTTGTATATTCCTACAATGGGCTTCCTCAAATGCCCTAGGTCTTTGTGAGCAAGCAAGTTGGATGCACACCCACTAGTTTTCTTTTGTTGAGCATTCATTTATAGCTCTTATGCATCTGTTGCATGGCAATCCCTACTCCTCATGTTGACATCAATTGATGGGCATCTCCATAGCCCGTTTATTATCCTCGTCAATGTGAGACTTTCCTTTTTTTTGTCTTCTCCACACAATCCCCTTCACCATATTCTATTCCACCCATAGTGTTATATCCATGGCTCACGCTCATGTATTGCGTGAAGGTTGAAAAAGTTTGAGATTATTTAAGTATGAAGCAATTGCTTGGCTTGTCATCGGGGGTATAGAAGTTGGGAACATCTTTGTGTGACGAAAATGAAGCATAGCCTAACTATATGATTTTGTAGGGATGAACTTTGTTTTGCCATGTTATTTCGAGAAGACATGATTACTTTGATTAGTATGCTTGAAGTGTTACTATTTCTTTTATCAATATGAACTTTTATTTTGAATCATTTGGATCTCAACATTCATGCCACAATAAAGAAAATTACATTGAGAATCATGCTAGGTAGCATTCCACATCAAAAATTCTCTATTTTATCATTTACCTACTCGAGGACGAGCAGGAATTAAGCTTGGGGATGCTTGATACATCTCCAACGTATCTATAATTTTTGATTGTTCCATGCTATTATGTTACCCCTTTTGGATGTTTATGGGCTTTATTTTACACATTTATATCATTTTTGGGACTAACCTACTAACCGGAGGCCCAGCCCGTACTGCTGTTTTTTTTTTGCCTATTTCAGTATTTCGAAGAAAAGGAATATCAAACGGAGTCCAAACGGAATGAAACCTTCGTGAGCGTGATTTTTGGAATGAACATGATCCAGAGGACTTGGAGTGCAAGTCAAGAAGCAGCCGAGGCCTACACGAGATAGGAGGGCACGCCCCCTGTCTCGTGGGCCCATCGGGTGGCCACCGACGTACTTCTTCCTCCTATATAAGCCTACGTACCCCGAAAACATCCAGGGAGCCAACGAAACACAATTTCCACCGCCGTAACCTTCTGTACCCGCGACATCCCATCTTGGAGCCCTCACCGGTGCTTCGCTGGAGGGGGAATCGACCATGGAGGGCTTCTACATCAACACGATAGCCCCTCCAATGAGTTGTGAGTAGTTTACCACAGACCAACGGGTCCATAGTTATTAGCTAGATGGCTTCTTCTCTCTTTTTGGATCTCAATACAATGTTCTCCCCCTCTCTTGTGGAGATCTATTCGATGTAAACTCTTTTTACGGTGTGTTTGTCGAGATCTGATGAATTGTGGGTTTATGATCAAGTTTATCTATGAGAAGTATTTGAATCTCCTCTGAATTCTTTTATGTATGATTGAGTTATCTTTGCAAGTCTCTTCGAATTATCAGTTTGGTTTGGCCTACTAGATTGATCTTTCTTGCCATGGGAGAAGTGCTTAGCTGTGGGTTCAATCTTGCGGTGTCCTTACCCAGTGACAGAAAGGGTTGCAAGGCACGTATTGTATTGTTGCCATCGAGGATAAGAAGATGGGGTTTATATCATATTGCATGAGTTTATCCCTCTACATCATGTCATCTTGCTTAAGGTGTTACTCTGTTCTTATGAACTTAATACTCTAGATGCAGGCATGAGTCGGTCGATGTGTGGAGTAATAGTAGTAGATGCAGGTAGGAGTCGGTCTACTTGTTGCGGACGTGACGCCTATATACATGATCATGCCTAGATAATCTCATAATTATTCACTTTTCTATCAATTGCTCGACAGTAATTTGTTCACCCACCGTAATACTTATGCTATCTTGAGAGAAGCCACTAGTGAAACCTATGGCCCCCGGGTCTATCTCTTATCATATTTGCTTTCAATCTACTTTTATTTGCATCTTTACTTTTTGCATCTATATTATAAAATACCAAAAATATATTTATCTTATCATACTATCTCTATTAGATCTCACTTTCGCAAGTGGCCGTGAAGGGATTGACAACCCCTTTATTGCGTTGGTTGCGAGTTCTTTGTTTGTTTGTGTAGGTGCGTGGGACTTTTTAGGAGCCTCCTACTGGATTAATACCTTGGTTCTCAAAACTGAGGGAAATACTTACGCTACTATTGCTGCATCACCCTTTCCTCTTCAAGGAAAACCAACTCAAGCTCAAGACGTAGCACGGGGTCGCAGCTAAGCCCCCCGAGTGGGAGGATTGCTCTCCACTCGGAGTGTTTTTTAACTTAGGCGATTACGGGGTCGCAACTAAGCCCCCGAGTGGGAGGATTGCTCTCCACTCGGAGTGTTTTTTAACTTAGGCGATTACGGGGTTGCAGCTAAGCCCCCGAGTGGGAGGGTTGCTCTCCACTCGGAGTGTTTTTTAACTTAGGCGATTACGGGGTCGCAGCTAAGTCCCCGAGTGGGAGGATTGCTCTCCACTCGGAGTGTTTTTTAACATAGGCGATTACGGGGTCACAGCTAAGCCCCCGAGTGGGAGGGTTGCTCTCCACTCAGAGTGTTTTTTAACTTAGGCGATTACGGGGTCGCAGCGAAGTCCCCGAGTGGGAGGGTTGCTCTCCACTTGGAGTGTTTTTTAACTTTGGCGATTATGGGGTCACAGCTAAGCCTCCGAGTGGGAGGATTGCTCTCCACTCTGAGTGTTTTTTAACTTAGGAGATTACGGGCTCACAGCTAAGCCCCCGAGTGGGAGGGTTGCTCTCCACTCGGAGTGTTTTTGAACTTACGCGATTACGGGGTCGCAGCTAAGTCCCCGAGTGGGAGGATTGCTCTCCACTCGGAGTGTTTTTAACTTAGGTGATTATGGGGTCGCAGCTAAGCCCCGAGTGGGAGGGTTTCTCTCCACTCGGAGTGTTTTTTAACTTAGGCGATTATGGGGTCGCAGCTAAGCCTCCGAGTGGGAGGGTTGCTCTCCACTCGGAGTGTTTTTTAACTTAGGAGATTACGGGCTCACAGCTAAGCCCCCGAGTGGGAGGGTTGCTCTCCAATCGGAGTGTTTTTTAACTTAGGAGATTACGGGGTCGCAGCTAAGCCCCCGAGTGGGAGGGTTGCTCTCCACTCGGAGTGTTTTTTAACTTACGCGATTACGGGGTCACAGCTAAGTCCCCGAGTGGGAGGATTGCTCTCCACTCGGAGTGTTTTTTAACTTAGGCGATTATGGGGTCGCAGCTAAGCCCCTGAGTGGGAGGGTTGCTCTCCACTCAGAGTGTTTTTTAACTTAGGCGAATCGGGTTCGTGTCTAAGCCACCCACTGGGGGATTTGGACACAAGTGATTATGGGAAACCAATCATTAAGATACTGTAACAACCTTGTCTTTGGAAAATAATCTGAAATGCTTTTATTACAACTCGGCGGGTCGAGTGATTCTAGGTATAGAAAGGACGAAGCAGCTCCGCGTTCCATGCATGTGGCTTGTCTATTTTCTTGGCTACGTTGTAGATGTGATACGCTCCATTGTGAAGCACCTTGGTGATGATGAAGGGACCTTCCCAGGCCGGAGCGAGCTTGTGAGGTCGCTTCTGAACCACTCGGAGCACGAGGTCTCCCTCCTGAAACGCTCGACCTCTGACATTGCGGGCGTGGAATCAGCACTGATCCTGCTGATAAATGGTCGATCGAACCAAAGCCATCTCGCGTTCTTCTTCCAAGAGATCGACTGCGTCTTCGCGTGCTTGCTCTGCTTCGTCTTCTGAGAACAGTTCAACTCTGGGAGCATTGTGTAACAAGTCGCTCGGAAGCACCGCCTCAGCGCCGTACACCAGGAAGAAAGGGGTCCGATCAGTCGACCGGTTGGGTGTTGTTCTCAACACCCATAGGACTGATGGTAATTTGGTCACCCAAGCCCCAGCAGGATGCTTAAGGTCACACATCAGTCGAGGCTTTAACCCCTAAAGGATGAAACCATTCGCCCTTTCAGCCTGTCCATTCGACTGCGGGTGCACGACAGACGCGTAGTCGACCCGAGGGCCTTGAGATGCACAGAATGCCTTGAACTCATCAGAATCAAAGTTGGAGCCGTTATTCGTGATGATGCTGTGAGGAACTCCATATCTGAATATCAATTCTCTGATGAAACTGACAGCAGTGCCTGCTCCAAGGTTCTTGATGGGCTTGGCTTCAATCCACTTGGTAAACTTGTCGACTGCTACGAGCAAATGGGTGAAGCCACTTGCGCTGGTTTTGAAGGGTCTGACCATATCCAATCCCCAGACCGCAAACGGCCAGACTAGTGGAATAGTCTTTAGGGCAGATGCGGGCTTATGAGACATGTTGGAGTAAAACTGGCAACCTGCGCACTTGTCGACTATATCTTTCGCCATCTCATTTGCTTGAGGCCAATAAAACCCCGCTTGGTATGCTTTGGCCACGATGGTCCGAGAGGATGCATGGTGACCACAGGTCCCCGACTGGATATCATTTAGAATCTTGTGACCTTCTTCCGGGGTGATGCAGCGCTGGGCTACTCCTATGACACTCTCTCTGTAAAGCTGCCCTTTCATCATGGTGAAAGCTTTGGATCGATCGACTATCTGAGTCGCTGCTACCTCTTGAGCACTGCGTTGGATTTCCCCGAAGAGGAGAGGATGATGCAGCAAAGTATCGTAAGTATTTCCCTCAGTTTTTGAGAACCAAGGTATCAATCCAGTAGGAGACCATGCACAAGTCCCTCGTACCTACACAAAAACGACAAAGAACTCGCAACCAACGCTTAGGGGTTGTCAATCCTTCACGGTCACTTACGAGAGTGAGATCGATAGAGATAATATTTTGGTATTTTGATAGATAGATGCAAAGTAAAAAGTAAAAGGCAAAGTAAAAACAAAGCAAGAAAATAAAGTGATAGAGATTGATATGATGAGAATAGACCCGGGGCCATAGGTTTCACTAGTGGCTTCTCTCAAGAGCATAAGTATTCTACGGTGGGTGAACAAATTATTGTTGAGAAATTGATGAATTGAGCATAGTTATGAGTATATCTAGGCAATGATCATGTATATAGGCATCACGACGAGACAAGTAGATCAAACGATTCTCATCTACTACTATTACTCCACTCATCGACCGCTATCCAAAGATGCATCTAGAGTATTAAGTAAAAACAGAGTAACGCCTTAAGCAAGATGACATGATGTAGAGGGATTAATTCATGCAATATGATAAAAAACCCATCTTGTTATCCTCGATGGCAACAATACAATACATGCCTTGCAACTCTTTCTGTCACTGAGTAAGGACACTGCAAGATTGAACCCAAAGCTAAGCACTTCACCCATTGCAAGAACTACCAATCTAGTTGGCCAAACCAAAAAGATAATTCGAAGAGACTTGCAAAGATAACTCAATCATACATAAAAGAATTCAGAGAAGAATCAAATATTTTCCATAGATAATACTGGTTCATAAACCCACAATTCATCAGTCTCAACAAACACACCGCAAAAATAAGAAGATTACATCAAATAGATCTCCACGAGAGAGGGGGAGAACATTGTATTGAGATCCAAAAAGAGAGAAGAAGCCATCTAGCTACTAGCTATGGACCCGAAGGTCTGAAGTAAACTACTCACACTTCATCAGAGGGGCTATGGTGATGATGTAGAAGCCCTCCATGGTGGATTCCCCCTCCAGTGGATCTCCAAAACAGGCCCCAAGATGGGATCTCGTGGATACAGAAGGTTGCGGCAGTGGAATTAGGTTTTTGGCTCCTATTCTGATCGTTCGGGGATACATAGGTATATATAGGAGGAAGGAGTTCGTCGGTGGAGCGTCAAGGGGCCCACGAGGTAGAGGGCGCGCCTCCACCCTCGTGATCGCCTCTAGCACTTCTTGGAGTAGGGTCCAAGTCTCCGGATCACGCTCAGGTTGGAAAATCACGTTCCCGGAGGTTTCATTCCGCTTGGACTCCGCTTGATATTCCGCTTTGAAACACCAAATAGGCAAAAAACAGAATTCGGGTTGGGCCTCCGGTTAATAGGTTAGTCCCAAAAATAATATAAAAGTGGAAAATAAAGCCCAATATAGTCCAAAACAGTAGATAAAGTAGCATGGAGCAATCAAAATTATAGATACGTTGGAGCGATCGACGCATCCCCAAGCTTAATTCCTGCTCATCCTCGAGTAGGTAAATGATAAAAAAGTATTTATGATGCGGAGTGATACTTTGGCATAATTTCAATATAAATCTTCTTAATTGTGATAGGAATATTCAGATCCGAACGATTCAAGACAAAAGTTCATATTGACACAAAAATAATAATACTTCAAGCATACTAATCAAAGCAATCATGTCTTCTCAAAATAACATGGCAAAAGAAAGTTCATCCCTACAAAATCATATGGTTAGGCTATGCTTCATTTTCGTCACAGAGAGATGTTCCCAACTTCTATACCCCCTATGACAAGCCAAGCAATTGTTTGATACTCAAATAATCTCAAACTTTTTCAAATTTCACGCAATGCATGAGCGCGAGCCATGGATATAGCACTATGGGTGGAATAGAATATGATGATGGGGATTGTGTGGAGAAGACAAAAAAAGAGAAGGTCTCGCATTGACGAGGCTAATCAACAGGCTATGGAGATGCCCATCAATTGATGTCAACATGAGGAGTAGGGATTGCCATGCAATGGATGCACTAGAGCTATGAATGCTCAACAAAAGAAAACTAGTGGGTGTGCATCCAACTCGCTTGCTCACGAAGACCTAGGGCATTTTGAGGAAGCCCATCATTGGAATATACAATCCAAGTTCTATAATGAAAAATTCCCACTAGTATAAAAAGACAACTTATGAGACTCACTACCATGAAGATCTTGGTGCTACTTTGAAGCCTCTAGTAAGGATACATAGACAACACCATGTCCCTAGTAAGCCTCTAGTAGACTAGCTCATTGATCAATAGATGGTTACGATTTCCTGACCATGGACATTGGATGTCGTTGATAACGGGAACACATCATTAGGAGAGTGATGTGATGGACAAGACCCAATCCTAAGCCTAGCACAAAGATCGTGTAGTTCGTATGCTAAAGCTTTTCTAATGTTAAGTATCATTTCCTTAGACCATGAGATTGTGCAACTCCCGGATGCCGTAGGAATGCTTTGGGTGTACCAAACTTCACAACGTAACTGGGTGGCTATAAAGGTACACTACGGGTATCTCCGAAAGTGTCTGTTGGGTTGGCACGAATAGAGACTGGGATTTGTCACTCCGTGTGACGGAGAGGTATCTCTGGGCCCACTCGGTAGGACATCATCATAATGTGCACAATGTGACCAAGGGGTTGATCACGGGATGATGTGTTACAGAACGAGTAAAGAGACTTGCCGGTAACGAGATTGAACAAGGTATCGGGATACTGACGATCGAATCTCGGGCAAGTACTATACCGCTAGACAAAGGGAATTGAATACGGGATTGATTGAATCCTCGACATCGTGGTTCATCCAATGAGATCATCGTGGAACATGTGGGAGCCAACATGGGTACCCAGATCCCGCTGTTGGTTATTGGCCAGAGAGTTGTCTCGGTCATGTCTGCATGATTCCCGAACCCGTAGGGTCTACACACTTAAGGTTCGGTGACGCTAGAGTTGTTATGGGAAATAGTATGTGGTTACCGAAGGTTGTTCGGAGTCCCGGATGTGATCCCAGACGTCACGAGGAGTTCCGGAATGGTCCGGCAGTGAAGATCGATATATTGGGCGAAGGGTATTGGAGTCCGGAAGTGTTCCGGGGGTACCAGGCTATGGCCAGCATGACCGAAAGGTGTTTCGGGAGCCCCGGCAAGTGTTGGAGGGCCTCATGGGCCAAAGGGGAAGGGGAAAACCAGCCCACTAAGGGGTGGTGCACCCCTCCCAGCCCCTCTCACGTAACCAGGAGAGGTGGGGGCGCCTCCCCTAGGGCAGCCCCCCTTCCCGGCTTGGGGGGAAAGTTTCCTAGGGGGTGGGGGCGCCCAAACCCATCTAGGGTTTCCCCGTGGCGCTGCCCTCCCTAGGGAACCCTAGGGCGCCTCCTCCACCCCTCTTACCCCTATATATAATGAGGGAGAGAGGGCAGCCGACACCCTTCCCTTGGCGCCGCCCTCTCCCTCCTCCAACACCTCCTCCTCCTCCGTAGTGCTTGGCGAAGCCCTGCTGGAGAACCACGAGCTCCACCACCACCACGTCGTCGTGCTGTCGGAGTTCTCCCTCAACTTATCCTCTCCCCTTGCTGGATCAAGAATGAGGAGATGTCCCCGGGCTGTACGTGTGTTGAACGCGGAGGCGCCATCCGTTCGGCGCTAGATCAGATCTTCCGCGATTTGAATCGCCGCGAGTACGACTCCATCATCTGCGTTCTTGAAATGCTTCCGCTTAGCGATCTTCAAGGGTATGAAGATGCTCATCCTCTCCCTCTCCTGTTGCTAGAATCTCCATAGATTGATCTTGGTGTTGTGTAGAAAATTTTGAATTTCTGCTACGTTCCCCAACAGTGGCATCATGAGCTTGGTCTATGCGTAGTTACTATGCACGAGTAGAACACAAAGCAGTTGTGGGCGTAGATGTTGTTAATTTTCTTGCCACTACTAGTCTTATCTTGCTTCGGCGGCATCATGGGATGAAAGGCCCGGACCGACCTTACACGTACGCTTACGTGAGACAGGTTCCACCGACTGACATGCACTAGTTGCATAAGGTGGCTAGCGGGTGTCTGTCTCTCCCACTTTAGTTGGAGCGGATTCGATGAAAAGGGTCCTTATGAAGGGTAAATAGAAATTGGCATATCACGTTGTGGTTTTACGTAGGTAAGTAACGTTCTTGCTAGAACACCTATAGAAGCCCCGTAAAAACTTGCAACAACAATTAGAGGACATCTAACTTGTTTTTGCAGCAAGTGTTTTGTGATGTGATATGGCCAAAGGATGTGATGAATGATATATGTGATGTATGAGATGATCATGTTTTTTTAATAGGAATCACGACTTGCATGTCGATATGACAACTGGCAGGAGCCATAGGAGTTGTCTTTATTTTTTGTATGACCTGCGTGTTATTGAAGAACGCCATGTAAATTACTTTACTTTATTGCTAAACGCGTTAGCCATAGAAGTAGAAGTAGTCGTTGGCGTGACAACTTCATGAAGACACGATGATGGAGATCATGATGATGGAAATCATGGTGTCATGCCGGTGACGAAGATGATCATGGCGCCCCGAAGATGGAGATCAAAGGAGCAATATGATATTGGCCATATCATGTCACTATTTGATTGCATATGATGTTTATCATGTTTTACATCTTATTTTCTTAGAACGACGGTAGCTTAAATAAGATGATCCCTCGAAATAATTTCAAGAAAAGTGTTCCCCCAAACTGTGCACCGTTGTGAAGGTTCGTTGTTTCTAAGCACCACGTGATGATCGGGTGTGATAGATTCTAACGTTCGAATACAACGGGTGTAAGCCAGATTTACACACGCAATACACTTAGGTTGACTTGATGAGCCTAGCATGTACAGAATGGCCTTGGAACACGGAAGACCGAAAGGTCGAGCATGAGTCGTATAGAAGATACGATCAACATGAATATGTTCACCGAAGTTGACTAGTTCGTCTCACGTGATGATCGGACACGGCCTAGTTGACTCGGATCATGTAATCACTTAGATGACTAGAGGGATGTCTATCTGAGTGGGATTTCATAAGATGAACTCAATTATCCTGAACATTGTCAAAATGTCTTCGCAAATTATGTCGTAAGCTCGCGCTTTAGTTCTACTGTTTAGATATGTTCCTAGAGAAATTTAGTTGAAAGTTGATAGTAGCGATTATGCGGACTAGGTCCGTAAACTGAGGATTGTCCTCATTGCTTCGTAGAAATCTTATGTCCTTAATGCACCGCTCAGTGTGCTGAACCTCGAACGTCGTTTGTGGATGTTGCGAACATCTGACATACACGTTTTTGATAACTACGTGATAGTTCAGTTAAACGGTTTAGAGTTGAGGCACCAAAGACGATTTTGAAACGTCGCCGAACATATGAGATGTTTCGAGGGCTGAAATTGGGATTTCAGGCTCGTGCCCACGTCAAGAGGTATAAGACCTCCAACGATTTTCTTAGCCTGCAAACTAAGGGAGAAAAGCTCAATCGTTGAGCTTGTGCTCAGATTGTCTGAGTACAACAATCACTTGAATCAAGTGGGAGTTGATCTTCCAGATGAGATAGTGATGTTTCTCCAAAGTCATTGCCACCAAGCTACTAGAGCTTCATGATGAACTATAACATATCAGGGATAGATATGATGATCCTTGGATATTCGCGATGTATGACACCGAGAAAGTAGAAATCAAGAAGGAGCATCAATTGTTGATGGTTGGTGAAACCAGTAGTTTCAAAAAGGGCAAGGGCAAGAAGGGATACTTCATGAAACGGCAAATCAGCTGCTGCTCTAGTGAAGAAACCAAAGATTGAACCCAAACCCAAGACTAAGTGCTTCTGCAATAAGGGGAACAGTCACTGGAGCAGAATTACCCTAGATACTTGGTAGATGAGAAGGCTGGCAAGGTCGATAGAAGTATATTGGATATACATTATGTTAATGTGTACCTTACTAGTACTCCTAGTAGCACCAGGGTATTAGATACCGGTTCGGTTGCTAAGTGTTAAGTAACTCGAAATAAAAGGCTGCGGAGTAAACGGATACTAGCTAAAGGTGAGCTGGCGATATGTGTTGGAAGTTTTTCCAAGTTTGATGTGATCAAGCATCGCACGCTCCCTCTACCATCGAGATTGGTGTTAAACCTAAATAATTGTTATTTGGTGTTTGCGTTGAGCATAGACATGATTGGATTATGTCTATCGCAAGACGGTTATTCATTTAAGGAGAATAATGGTTACTCTGTTTATTTGAATAATACCTTCAATGGTCTTGCACCTAAAATGAATGGTTTATTGAATCTCGATCGTAGTGATACACATGTTCATGCCAAAAGATATAAGATAGTGATGATAGTACCACCTCCTTGTGGCATTGCCATGTAAGTCATATTGGTATAAAACGCATGAAGAAGCTCTATGTTGATGGATCTTTGGACTCACTCGTTTTTGAAAAGCTTGAGACATGCGAACCATGTCTATTGGTGTATATGCATGAAGAAACTCCATGCAAATGGACCGTTTGGACTCACTTGATTTTGAATCATTTGAGACATGCAAATCATACCACATGGGCAAGATGACTGAAAGCCTCGTTTTCAGTAAAATGGAACAAGGAAGCAACTTGTTGGAAGTAATACATTTTGATGTGTACAGTCCAATGAGTCTTTGAGGCACTTGATGGATATCGTTATGTTCTTACTTCACGGATGATTTGAGTAGATACTGAGTATATTTACTTGATGAACACAAGTCTGAATTATTGAATGGTTCAAGTAATTTCAGAGTGAAGTTGAAGATCATCGTGACAAGGATAAATGTCTATGATATGATCATAGATATGAGTATCTGAGTTACGAGCTTTGGCACGCAATTAAGACATTGTGGAAATTGTTTCACAATTAATACCGCCTGGAACACCATAGTGTGATGGTGTGTCCGAACATCATAGTTGCACCCTATTGGATATGGTGCGTACCATGATGTCTCTTATAGAATTACCACTATCATTCATGGGTTAGGCATTAGAGACAACCGCACTCACTTTAATAGGGCACCACGTAATTCCGTTGAGATGACACCGTTTGAACTATGGTTTGGAGAAACCTAAGTTGTCGTTTCTTAAAAGTTTGGGGCTGCGACGCTTATGTGAAAAAGTTTCAGGTTGATAAGCTCGAACCCAAAGCGGATAAAATGCATCTTCAGTTGGGTATACCTCCTAATTCAGATCCGAAAGCAATAGGGATTGTTTCTTGAATCGGGTCCTTTCTCAAGGAAAAGGTTGATTAAGAAAGTTGAGTGGGAGCATGGTGGAGACTTGATGAGGTCATTGAACCGTCACTTCAACTAGTGTGTAGCAGGGCACATGAAGTTGTTCCTGTGGCGCCCACACCAATTGAAGTAGAAGCTTATGATAGTGATCATGAAGTTTCGGATCAAGTCACTACCGTACCTCGTAGGGTGACAAGGATGCGTACTACTTCAGAGTGGTACAGTAATCCTGTCTTGAAGGTCATGTTGCTAGACAACAATGAACCTACGAGCTATGGAGAAGCGATGGTGGGCCCATATTCCGACAAATGGTTAGAAGCCATGAAATCCGAGATAGGATCCATGTATCAGAACAAAGCATGGACTTTGGTGGATTTGCCCGATGATCGGCAAGCCATTGAGATAAATGGATCTTTAAGAAGAAGATGGACGTGGACGGTAATATCACCGTCAATGAAGCTCGACTTGTGGCAAAGAGTTTTTCACAAGTTCAAGGAGTTGACTACGATGAGATTTTCTCATCCGTAGCGATGCTTAAGTCTGTCGGAATCATGTTAGCATTAGCTGCATTTATGAAATCTGGCAGATGGATGTCAAAACGAGTTTCCTTACAAGTTTTCGTAAGGAAAGGTTGTATGTGATACAATCAGAAAGGTTTTGTCGATCCTAAGGATGCTAAAAGGTATGCTAGCTCTAGCGATCCTTCCTTGGACTAGAGCAAGCATCTCAGAGTCAGAATATACACTTTGATGAGATGATCAAAGATTTTGGGTTTATACAAAGTTTATGAGAAACTTGTATTTCCAAAGAAGTGAGTGGGAGCACTATAGAATTTCTGATGAGTATATGTTGTTGACATATTGTTGATCAGAAATGATGTAGAGTTTCTGGAAAGCATATAGGGTTATTTGAAAAGTGTTTTTCAATAGAAAACCTGGATTAAGTTGCTTGAACATTGAGCATCAAGATCTATGAGGATAGATAAAAAACGCTTAATGGTACTTTCAAATGAGCACATACCTTGACATGATCTTGAAGGTGTTCAAGATGGATCAGTCAAAGAAGGAGTTCTTGCCTGAGTTGTAAGGTATGAAGAAAGACTTAAAGCTTGACCACAGTAGAAGAGAGAGAAAAGGACGAAGGTCGTCCCCTATACTTTAGACGTAGGCTCTACAGTATGCTATGTTAAGTACTGCACCTGATGTGTGCCTTGCCACATGTCTGGCAAGAGGGTACACAGGTGATCAAGGAGTGGATCACCAGACAGCGGTCAAAATTGTCCTTGGAGTAATAAGGACATGTTTCTCGATTATGGAGGTGATAAAGAGTTCGGCGTAAAGGGTTACGTCGATGCAAGCTTTAACACCTATCCAAATGACTCCGAGTAGCAAACCGGATACGTATGGCGGAGCAACCATTTGGAATAGCTCCAAGTGGAGCGTGGAAGCAACATTTACAATATGACCTCGAGATTTGCGAAGTACATACGGATCTGAATGTTGCAGACCCGTTGACTAAAACCTCTCTCACAAGCAAAACATGATCAAACCCCAGAACTCATTGAGTCTTAATCACATGATGATGTGAACTAGTTTAGTGACACTAGTAAACTCTTTGGATGTTGGTCACATGGCGAAGTGACCTGTGAGTGTTAATCACATGGCGATGTGAACTAGATTATTGACTCTAGTGCAAGTGGGAGACTGTTGGAAATATGCCCTAGAGGCAATAATAAATTAGTTATTATTTCTATATTTCCTTGTTCATGATAATCATTTATTATCCATGCTATAATTGTATTGATAGGAAACTCAGATACATGTGTTGATACATAGACAACACCATGTCCCTAGTAAGCCTCTAGTAGACTAGCCCGTTGATCAATAGATGGTTACGGTTTCCTGACCATGGACATTGGATGTCGTTGATAACGGGATCACATCATTAGGAGAATGATGTGATGGACAAGACCCAATCCTAAGCCTAGCACAAAGATCGTGTAGTTCGTATGCTAAAGCTTTTCTAATGTTAAGTATCATTTCCTTAGACCATGAGATTGTGCAACTCCCGGATGCCGTAGGAATGCTTTGGGTGTACCAAACGTCACAACGTAACTGGGTGGCTATAAAGGTACACTACGGGTATCTCTGAAAGTGTCTATTGGGTTGGCACGAATCGAGACTGGGATTTGTCACTCCATGTGACGGAGAGGTATCTCTGGGCCCACTCGGTAGGACATCATCATAATGTGCACAATGTCACCAAGGGGTTGATCACGGGATGATGTGTTATAGAACGAGTAAAGAGACTTGCCGGTAATGAGATTGAACAAGGTATCGGGATACCGACGATCGAATCTTGGGCAAGTACTATACCGCTAGACAAAGGGAATTGAATACGGGATTGATTGAATCCTCGACATCGTGGTTCATCCGATGAGATCATCTTGGAACATGTGGGAGCCAACATGGGTATCCAGATCCCGTTGTTGGTTATTGGCCAGAGAGTTGTCTCGGTCATGTCTGCATGATTCCCGAACCCGTAGGGTCTACACACTTAAGGTTCGGTGACGCTAGAGTTGTTATGGGAAATAGTATGTTGTTACCGAAGGTTGTTCGGAGTCCCGGATGTGATCCCGGACGTCACGAGGAGTTCCGGAATGGTCCGGCGGTGAAGATCGATATATTGGACGAAGGGTATTGGAGTCCGGAAATGTTCCGGGGGTACCAGGCTATGGCCAGCATGACCGAAAGGTGTGTCGGGAGCCCCGGCAAGTGTTGGAGGGCCTCATGGGCCAAAGGGGAAGGGGCAAACCAGCCCACTAAGGGGTGGTGCGCCCCTCCCATCCCCTCTCATGTAACCAGGAGGTGGGGGCGCCTCCCCTAGGGCAGCCCCCTTCCCGGCTTGGGGGGCAAGTTTCCTAGGGGGTGGGGGCGCCCAAACCCATCTAGGGTTTCCCCTGTGGCCGCCGCCCCTCCCCTAGGGAACCCTAGGGCGCCTCCTCCACCCCCTTACCCCTATATATAGTGAGGGAGAGAGAGGGCAGCCGCACACCCTTTCCTTGGCGCAGCCCTCTCCCTCCTCCAACACCTCCTCCTCCTCCGTAGTGCTTGGCGAAGCCCTACTGCAGAACCACGAGCTCCACCACCACCATGCCGTCGTGCTGTCGGAGTTCTCCCTCAACTTCTCCTCTCCCCTTGCTGGATCAAGAAAGAGGAGACATCCCCGGGCTGTACGTGTGTTGAACGCGGAGGCGCCGTCCGTTCGGCGCTAGATCGGATCTTCCGCTATTTGAATCGCCGCGAGTACGACTCCATCATACGTGTTCTTGAAACGCCTCCGCTTAGCGATCTTCAAGGGTATGAAGATGCTCATCCTCTCCCTCTCTTGTTGCTAGAATCTCCATTGATTGATCTTGGTGTTGCGTAGAAAATTTTGAATTTCTGCTACGTTCCCCAACAACTCACTACATGAAGAACAAGGTTCTACTTTGAAGCACAAGTGTGGTAAAAGGAGAGTAGCATTGTCCCTTCTCTCTTTTTCTCTCATTTTTTATTTGGGCCTTTCTCTTTTTTTATGGCCTCTTTTTTTTCGTCCGGAGTCTCATCCCGACTTATGGGGGAAGCATAGTCTCCATCATCCTTTCCTCACTTGGGACAAAGCTCTAATAATGATGATCATCACACTATTATTTTTCTTACAACTCAACAATTACAACTCGATACTTAGAACAAAGTATGACTCTATATGAATGCCTCCGGCGGTGTACTGGGATGGTGCGATGAATCAAGAGTGACACGTATGGAAAATAATGCATGGTGGCTTTGCCACAAATACGATGTCAACTACATGATCATGCGATGGCAATATGACAAAAGTAATGTATGTCATGATGATGATGGTGGAAGTTGCATGGCAATATATCTCGGAATGGCTATGGAAATGCCATGATAGGTAGGTATGGTGGCTATTTTGAGGAAGATATAAGGAGGTTTATGTGTGATAGAGCGAATCGTATCACGGGTTTGATGCACCGCAAAGTTTGCACCAACTCTCAAGGTGAGAAAGGGCAATGCACTGCATCAAGAGGCTAGCAAAGGGGGAAAGGTGAGAGTGCGTATAATCCATGGACTCAACATTAGTCAAAAGAACTCATATACTTATTGCAAAAATTTAGAAGCCATCAAAAAATTCAAGTACTACGCGCATGCTCTTAGGGGGATAGATTGGTAGGAAAAGACCATCGCTCGTCCCCGACCGCCACTCATAAGGATGCACAAGCCAGGTACACTTCATGTTTCAAATTTGTTACACAACTTTACCCATACGTGCATGCTACGGGACTTGCAAACTTCAACACAAGTATTTCTCAAATTCACAATTATCAACTAGCACGACTTTGATATTATTACCTCCATATCTAAAAACAATTATCAAGCATCAAACTTATCTTAGCATTCAATTTACTCAAAAGAAAGTTTCACATGTCTTCAACACTAACTATATTAACATTAAGCAAATTACCATGCTATTAATGACTCCCAAAATAATCTAAGTGAAGCATGAGAGATCAATAGTTTCTTTAAAAACAAATCCACCACTGTGCTCTAAAAGATATAAGTGAAGCACTAGAGCAAAAATTATCACGCTCAAAAGATATAAGTGAAGCACTATGAGCAAAACTATCAAGCTCAAAAGATATAAGTGAAGCACATAGAGTATTCTAACAAATTCCAAATCATATATGGCTCTCTCAAAAGATGTGTACATCAAGGATGATTGTGGTAAACTAACAAGCAAAGACGCAAATAATACAAGATGCTCCAAGCAAAACACATATCATGTTGGTGAATAAAAATATAGCTTCAAGTAAATTACCGATGGAAGTGGATTTAAAGAGGGATGCCTTCAGGGGCATCCCCAAGCTTTGACTTTTGGTGTCCTTGATTATCTTGGGGTGCCATGGGCATCCCCAAGCTTAGGCTCTTGCCACTCCTTGTTCCATAATCCATCAAAAGAATTCACCCAAAACTTGAAAACTTCACAACACAAAACTCAACAGAAATCTCGTGAGCTCCGTTAGAGAAAGAAAACAAAAGACTACTTCAAGGTACTGTAATGAACTCATTCTTTATTTATATTGGTGTTAAACCTACTGTATTACAACTTCTCTATGGATTCTAAACTATTTTACTAGCCATAGATTCATCAAAATAAGCAAACAACACACGAAAAACAGAATCTGTCAAAAACAGAACAGTCTGTAGCAATCTGTAACTAACGCAAACTTCTGGAACTCTAAAAAATCTACCAAAATAGGAAGTCCTGGACAATTTGTTTATTGAACAGTAGCAAAACTAATCAGCACAAAAGAACGTTTCTGTGATTTATCATAACTAAATTCGTGCGCGCAAAGTTTCTGCTTTTCAGCAGAATCAAATCAACTATCATCGTAGGTTATCCTATAGGTTCTACTTGGCACAAACACTAATTAAAACATAAAACCACATCCAAACAGAAGGTATATGGATTATTTATTCCTAGTCAGAAGCAAAAACAAAAAACACAAAATAAAATTGGGTTGCCTCCCAACAAGCGCTATCGTTTAACGCCCCTAGCTAGGCATAAAAGCAAGGATAGATCTAGATATTGCCATCTTTGATTTTCAGTTTTTTAGTGGAGTCATGTTTGGATAAGGGGGTTCTTCCCGCTTCCCGTCATACTCGGAAATTTTTAGATCTAAAGAATCCAACCGCTTATTACAAAGGGTAATCAACATATTCATACGGTTAAGATTTCCGCTAATATTTTTAAGAGGCTCAAGAGACTTTTGTAAAATCTTTGATACTTAGCAAATCTTCTCCAACACTTGGGTTTCTTCCTGGGTAGGATGAGATCCTCCCTTTTGGGGTGGTGTTCCCACTCCTCCCTCTATAATTTCATGCGCAATATTGGGATCAATCTCAATAAAATTTCCCTTGGCCATACAATCCAAGAGTTGTCTATACGTCATATTTAACCCAACATAAAATTCCGAAGAAGAATTCTATAGTTCACCTCTATGGTGCACTTATGATAAGATTCCACCATCCTATACCAAGCATCTTTTAAGTTTTCTCCTTGCCTTTGCTTGAAGTGAAGAACTTCAAACTCGGGAGACATAGGAGTGGATAAGGAACTAGTCATGATGACAAGCAAACTAACACATGAGCAAACAGAAAGGCAAAGGGGAAAAGGCAAACGGGAAAGAGAGGAGGAGATTGGGAAAGAGAGGGCAAATAAACGGCAAAGGTGAAGTGGGGGAGAGGAAAACAAGAGGCAAATGGCAAATAATGTAATGCGAGTGATAGGGATTGCAATGGGTACTTGGTATGGTTGACTTGCTTGCGTGAGCCTCCCCGGCAACGGCGCCAGAAATTCTTCTTGCTACCTCTTGAGCACTGCGTTGGATTTCCCCAAAGAGGAGAGGATGATGCAGCAAAGTAGCGTAAGTATTTCCCTCAGTTTTTGAGAACCAAGGTATCAATCCAGTAGGAGACCACGCACAAGTCCCTCATACCTACACAAAACGATAGCAACTCGCAACCAACGCTTAGGGGTTGTCAATCCCTTCACGATCACTTACGAGAGTGAGATCTGATAGAGATAATATTTTTGGTATTTTTGATAGATAGATGCAAAGTAAAAAGTAAAAGGCAAAGTAAAAACAAAGCAAGAAAATAAAGTGACAGAGATTGATATGATGAGAATAGACCCGGGGGCCATAGGTTTCACTAGTGGCTTCTCTCAAGAGCATAAGTATTCTACGGTGGGTGAACAAATTACTGTTGAGCAATTGATAGAATTGAGCATAGTTATGAGTATATCTAGGCAATGATCATGTATATAGGCATCACATCCGAGACAAGTAGATCAAACGATTCTCGCATCTACTACTATTACTCCACTCATCGACCGCTATCCAAAGATGCATCTAGAGTATTAAGTAAAAACAGAGTAACGCCTTAAGCAAGATGACATGATGTAGAGGGATAAATTCATGCAATATGATAAAAACCCATCCTGTTATCCTCGATGGCAACAATACAATACGTGCCTTGCAACTCTTTATGTCACTGAGTAAGAACACCGCAAGATTGAACCCAAAGCTAAGCACTTCTCCCATTGCAAGAACTACCAATCTAGTTGGCCAAACCAAAAAGATAATTCGAAGAGACTTGCAAAGATAACTCGATCATACATAAAAGAATTCAGAGAAGAATCAAATATTTTCCATAGATAATACTGGATCATAAACCCACAATTCATCGGTCTCAACAAACACACCGCAATAAGAAGAAGATTACATTGAATAGATCTCCACGAGAGAGGGGGAGAACATTGTATTGAGATCCAAAAAGAGAGAAGAAGCCATCTAGCTACTAGCTATGGACCCGAAGGTCTGAAGTAAACTACTCACACATCATCGGAGGGGCTATGGTGATGATGTAGAAGCCCTCTGTGGTGGATGCCCCCTCCGATGGAGCTCCGGAACAGGCCCCAAGATGGGATCTCGTGGATACAGAAGGTTGCGGCGGTGGAATTAGGTTTTTGGCTCCTGTTCTGATCATTCGGGGATACGTAGGTATATATAGGAGGTAGGAGTACGTCGGTGGAGCGTCAGGGGGGCCACGAGGTAGGGGGCACGCCCAGGTGGGGCGCCCTCAACCCTCGTGACCGCCTCTGGCACTTCTTGGAGTAGGGTCCAAGTCTCCTGGATCACGTTCGGTTGGAAAATCATGTTCCCGAAGGTTTCATTCCGTTTGGACTCCGTTTGATATTCCGTTTCTTCGAAACACTAAAATAGGCAAAAAACAGCAATTCTGTGCTGGGCCTCCGGTTAATAGGTTAGTCCCAAAAATAATATAAAAGTGGGAAATAAAGCCCAATATAGTCCAAAACAGTAGATAAAGTAGCATAGAGCAATCAAAAATTATAGATACGTTGGAGACGTATCAGTCACCATAAACCATTAGGCGTCGGACGCTGAGTGAAATGGCCATACGCAACCCATATAAAAGTGCTTCATACTCTGCTTCATTGTTTCCTCGTGGGGACACTAACACCACTCCTGCACCAGAGCCATTTAACATCTTGGATCCATCAAAGAACATGGTCCAATGTTCCGACTGAATTTGAATCGGCTGTTGCTATTCAGTCCACTCTGCGAGGAAGTCTGCAATTGCTTGAGACTTAATGGCCTTCTTTGCCTCAAATTTGATATCCAAAGGAAGAAGTTCAATCGCCCACTTTGCCACTCGACCAATTGCATCTCTGTTATTCAGGATCTCTGACAATGGAGCGTCGCTGACGATTGATATTGAATGATTAGAGAAATAATGTGCAACTTTCTTCATGGTCAGGTAAATCCCATAAACAAGCTTCTGATAATGAGGATATCTCTTCTTGGACGGGGTAAAGACTTCTGAGATGTAATACACGGGGCACTGAACTTTGAAGGCCTTGCCTTCTTCTTCCTGCTCGACCGTGAGCACTGTGCTAACAACTTGTCCTGTGGCTGCGATGTAAAGCAGCAGAGGCTCCTTGCTAACCGGAGCAGCAAACACCGGCTGGGTGGAAAGCAGGGCTTTGAGCTCTTTAAATGCTGCTTCAGCTTCGTCACTCCACTCGAATTTTTCAGATTTCTTCATCAATCGGTAAAGAGGCAGTGCCTTTTCACCGAGGCGTGAGATGAATCGGCTCAAAGCGGCCAAGCAACCAGTAAGCTTCTGAACATCGTGCAGGCGCACTGGGCGCTTCATTCGGAGGATTGTGCCAATCTTCTCTTGGTTTGCGTCGATCCCTCATTCGGAAACAAGGAAACCGAGTAACTTTCCGCTTGGGACTCCAAATGTGCACTTAGATGGGTTAAGCTTGATATCGTACCTTCTCAGGTTGGCAAAGGTTTCAGCTAGGTCAGTCAGCAGGTCGGAACCTTTGCGTGACTTAACCACTATGTCATCATCCATATATGCTTCCACATTCCGACTGATTTGAGTGAGCAGGCACTTCTGAATCATGCACATGAATGTGGCACCAGCATTCTTGAGGCTGAAGGGCATAGTAACATAGCAAAAACACCCAAACGGGGTGATGAAAGCCGTTTTTATCTCATCGGGTCCATACAGTCGGATCTGATGGTACCTGGAATAAGCATCCAAGAAAGACAGTCGCTCACATCCCGCGGTTGAGTCGACAATCTGGTCGACGCGGGGTAGAGGGAAATGATCTTTCGGGCAGGCCCGATTGATGTGTTTGAAGTCAATACACATTCGAAGTGAATCGTCTTTCTTGGGAACCATAACAACATTGGCGAGCCACTCGGAGTGATATATCTCTCGGATAAACTCAGCAGCCAGGAGCCGAGCCACTTCCTTGCCAATGGCTTTTCTCTTCTCTGTGGCGGACCGACAGAGGTATTCTTTGACGGGTTTTACTTTTGGATCGACTCACAAATGGTGCTCATCCAGTTCCCTGGGTACACCTGGCATGTCAGATGGTTTCCATGCAAAGATGTCCCAGTTCACACGGAGGAACTGGATGAGCGCTTCTTCATATTTGCTGTCGAGTGTCGATCGGGTGAACATGGACTAGCTTGGTCTCTCAGATTGACTGAAACGTGGACTCCGAAGCGGGTCTCTTAGCACGCAACAAATCACTCGGATCTGCCGTCTTCTGATATTCTTGGAACTCTACTGCTGCCATCTGCTCATCTGCTATTTTTGCTTCATCTTGAAGACAATCTTCTGCTCTCTGACGGTTACTAGAAACCGTTATCACACCTCTAGGGCCAGGCATCTTCATCTTGAGGTAAACATTGCACGGTCGAGCCATAAAGCTAGCATAAGCAGGTCTGCCGAGGATGGCATGATATGCACTCTGGAAATCCACTACCTCAAACGTCAACTTCTCCTTGTGGAAATTCTTGTCATCACTGAAAACCACATCGAGGGTGATCTGGCCGAGTGATTCGGCTTCGTTTCCTGGTATGATCCCATGGAACCGCATGTTACTCTCGCTGAGTTTGGACATCGGGATGCCCATTCCTTTGAGAGCTTCGGCATACAGAATATTCAGGCCATTGCCACCATCCATCAGGACCTTAGTCAGTCGGGTGCCCCCCACGACTGGGTCGACCACCAGCACCTGCCGCCCAGGGGTGGCTACGCGTGTCGGGTGGTCGGACTGGTTGAATGTAATAGGGACCTTTGACCACTTCAGATATCTCGGTGTTGCCGGAGCAACCATGTTTACTTCTTTGTTAATGACCTTCAGTCGACTTTTGCTCAATATCGGCAAAAATCACCAAGGTGGCATTGACATTGGGATAATGTCGCGCGCGATGGGTGGCGCGGCACCTATGGGGCCGGGGCCCCTTCGTGTGTTCGGTACGAGGGCGGAGGGTGCGCGGAGAGCAGATCGAGGCGATGCACGCGGGGGATTTTTACCCAGCTTCGGGCCGCGTTGGTCGCGTAAAACCCTACTGCTGCATTGTGTTGTATTTGATCTTGCTCCCGAATACGAGCAAATGGTGGTGTGGTGTATGAAACCAGCCAATCCACAGCCTTTCGAGCTGCCAAGGGTTCAACTCACGCGAGAGTAGCGAATGATCGTAACCTCCTCACGTTGTGCATGGGCCTCCTTTTATAAGGCAAGGGTCACCGACAGTGTCAACGTAAGGTAGAGGGGTAAAACGTAAAAGAGGTGGTAGTTGGAACAAGCGGGAACAAGGCGGCTACAAAGGCTTGAACAGTGGATTCTACCTACTTTTGACAGAGGGGACAAGAGCATTAAATGCCGTCGCCGTCGCCCCAAAAGCTCCCGCCATTGCGTCTCCGTTTGCCACGGCGCGGCCACCACCGTGGAGTGCCACCGCACCCTCATGCAGCACTGACCACCCGCCACGCGCTCGAGAAGGCTGGAGGCGACGCGTGGGCAGATGAGCTGGAGTGCGGGCACGTAGCATAGCTCTCCCCGGCAAGCACCTTGCCGGGGTCTTGATCTTGCCGGGCCCGGGAGCTTGTCGGGCTCTATGACTTGCCGCTCCCCGGGTCCTCGCCGGGACGCGCATAGCGCCGAGGCGTGTCTTCTATGGTGTGATCTTCTAGTCTCCCCGACGAGCTCCTCTCGCCGGGGGTCTGCATGAGCGATGTAATCTTGAGCCTGGAGCGGCCTTCCCGGCAAGCTCCTCTTGCCGGGGTCTTGATCTTCTGCCTTGTACACTTTGTTCTTGAATGGCTCGGTGTGGAGCGGAGATGGTCTCCGGCAAGTATTTGATGGATCTAGCTGCGGGGAGCCTCGGTGCCCGTGCACAAGTTGGGGTACCGAGGTACCCCTACCTTAGTACACCGACAGAGCCTTCGGCCTGGGCCACACACGGTGCCGAAGCGCTGTTGGGCCAGGCCCAAGACAAGGCTGCGGCATGCGAGGCCCACGGCGTGTCGACTCCACTTCCGCCTCTGCCGCCCTCCCGTGCAGCAGCACGCGTCTATTGCGGCGTCGTGGGATAGGACGTGCCCACGTCCCTTAATGAGAAGAGCGGAACGCCCCCCTCCCACTTCCCCATAAAAACAGAGGAAGCAGGCGCGGTTCCCCTCCATTGCTTTCATTGCTTCTTCTTCCTCCGCCAGAAAACCCTCTTTGCGCTCCGCTTCCGCATCTCCTCCGCTGTTTCTTTCGTCCGCGGCGTCGTCGGATCCTCATCCCCCTTCCCTCGCCGCTTCCGCTATGGCCCCGAAGACCAGGAAGGGGAAGGAGAAGGCGGAGGGCACCAAGAAGGAGAAATCCGAGCAGGCGGAAGAGCTCGCCCAGATGCGGAGGGAGAACGTCGTCTTCCCGCCGCGGCTCGGCGTGGACGAACTCTGGGGCAAGTACTTCCTGTTCTGGGCCAAGAGGACATCGGCGCACCCTCGGACCAGAGCCCACCCGGCCGATCTCATGGACAACTATCCCGGCGGGTACCATTTCTTCGCAGCTTTCTTTCACTGCGGTCTTTGTCCTCCTTTCTCTGAATTCTTCTGCGCCATTATGCACACATACGGCTTCCACCTTCTCGATTTCACCCCCAACGCCGTCCTCACAATGGCGGTTTTCGCACATATGTGCGAAAACTTCATAGGGATTTTCCCAAACGTAGCTCTGTTCAGGCACTTCTTTACTCCTAGAACAGAGCCCGGCTCCCCCCTTTCCGGAGGGATTTCTTGGGTTTTCCGTCTGAACTTGAAGAGGTCGTACTTGCCGGGGGAGCTCCGCGTCAAGTGGGAAGAATGGCGCGCAGATTGGTGCTGGATCGTCGAAGACGAGCCGCAGCCCTTCACCGCACCGCGCACAACGCCCGTTGCGCGCGGCCGAGACTGGAGCGATTTGGATTCGGATGACATCAAGCTCGACGTCGCCCTTATCCGGATTCTTCGTCTCCGAAGCGGGCTGTCCGCTGCAGCGGTGTGCGCAGACTTCCTCCGCCGCCGCATTGCCCTCTCCAAGACAGAAGAGGCCGCCTGGGAATATGGCGGCGCGCAGGGATATAATGCGGTTACAAGACCGGGCTGAACTCCAACTTCACGACGCTGGAGCTGAGGGGATGGTCCGGAGCTCTTCAGTACGACCCGCCCGCCCGAGTGGTTTAGGCTTCCCGGGAGTGGTGCCCTTTGCAACAGCGCTGCTCGATCGCTTGCCGCCATGATGCCCGCGTGTGACTCGTGACGGCGTGGAGCGCCATGGATTCCGCCGAGCCATCGACATCCTCAACTTCTTCGACACTCGGAGGAGGTGGCGAAGAACAAGGACGAGATCCGGGACCGACACGGGACACCACGGACGAGGAACTCGCGACATAGCTTCGGGCGAAGGCCGCTGCAGCAGCAGCGGCGGGGAGTTCGCCAGACGCCCGAGGAGGCAGAGCGCGGAGGCGCCCTACCAAACGGAGGCGGCGGAGATCTGCAGATTGCTGAAACTTCCTCCCCGCGCTTGCCGGGTCCTTCTCGAGGCACTCCGGGATCCATGGAATCGTGGCTGAAATCGCGCAAGCGGCGGCGCCGCCGAGGGAGCAGAGGCGCCGGAGGGAGCCGGGCGCCAAAGGTAAAGGGGTCGCAGCGCAGGTGCCGGACCCGCGAGCCAGCCGGGCGAGGAGGAGGGGAGAACGCCGCGTCGCCGATGATGCCGCGGGTCCACGGACCTTTATGACGACGACGCTCTCCTCGTCGTCGGAAACCTCTCGCCGGGCGAAGCCTCAGCGTTCTCGCCAAACGTCTCTCGCAAGATCGCGGCGGAGGCGAGTACTATAAGCCCCCGCAATCGCCAGCTTCGCCGGCAGCGCAAGCTTCCCGGGAGTCGAGCGCGCTGGGGCGACCGGGCGCACAGATGTGGCGGAGGCGACCCGCTGGCAGGCTACAGCAAAGCGCGCCCATAAGTCGGGCGCCGAGCGGTCAGGCCTTCGAGCGGGCGGCGGCTCCGCCCACTTCTCGGTCTCGGCCGCCACAGGCCGGGTCTCGCAGCCCCAGTGCCCGAGGACCGCCAAGCGCCCGAGGGCCTGCCTCTCTGCTCCTCGCACCGACGCGCCCTGTGCAAGATGACTTCTCCGCCTTGAGCGAAGACGACGAGGAGGAACAGGAGGAGTACCCAAGACCTTCAACTTCTTAAATTTCGCCTTGATCATTGTTGATGCTAATCTTGTTTCTTGTGTTGACTTCAGACCTTGGTGAGCGGGCGGCGAAGAGAGCCAAGGTGCCCGTGGTCGAGGTTATGGACGACTCGCCCGTCGAGGAGGCCGGAGATGCGCCGGACCCAAGCTTGCCGGACCCGAGCGCCGTCCCGAGGAGCAGCCCCCAGTGCAGCCCCCAGCAGAAGTCCGGGTTCCCTGACTTCGCTTGTCGGGCACATCTGACAGCTTCATCTTGTCCCAATATCTTGATGTGTTTGTCTTGACTTGCGCAGGGATGGAGCCGCAGCGACAGGAGCATCCGGAGGTCGCCTCGAGGAGCAGCAGTCCCTCCATCTCGCCAAGGCCGGATTCCCGGCAAGGAGAGCGTTCGCCAAGGGCGGTACTCCGCCAAGGGCGAGTAGCCCGACGAGGGCGGCTACTCCGCAAGGATGGTTCCCGGCAAGAGAGCCCGCTGAAGACGCCCACCAAGGTAAGTTCTGCAACTTTTGTCTTCTCGGTGTTGCCCCCTTTTTTTTGATAGCTGCTTGAACTGCTTTTTGCTTTTCTTTCTTTTCTAGATCCTCCTCCTCCCCCCGAGCGGATGGAGACGGAGGTCGCGTTGAGGAGGAGGAGGACGTGCAGGTGGTGGCAACGATGCCCCTGTTGCCGAGGACGCGGCGGAGCCGCCGAGCCACATGTGCGAGATCGCCTCGCCATGCACGCGGGCGGCCGGAGAGGGGACGGCAACCACACCATCGCCCGCGGCTGCGGAGCGCAAGTGCTGCGCCGTCACCGACCCTTCCGCCGGAGAAGAACGGCCCGGCTATTATTTGAAGCCCCAACGGCGTCTTCATCCAGATGCCATGGGGTCTCGTCGCTGAAGCTCCCGCGAAGGCGAGGCCTTCGACGGGAGATCCTCGCCCGCTGGTTTGAAGGTCGTCGAGGGGCCCGGCGGAAGCGGCGGGTCTGGCGAGGAGAAGCTGCTCCACCAGCTCTGGCCCTTTACCGGGCGACAGCGAAACTCGCTTCCGGGAGGCCCTTGCCGCCAAGGCCGCCGAGGAGATGGAGAAGCGGCGGAGCTCGCGCCATCAGCCGCTCTCCGCAAGGTGGCGGAGAGGCGCGAGCAGCTCGCCGGGCAAGTATGAAGAGTGGTTGCCGGAGAAAGCCGAGGCCAAGAGCAGCAACGGCTCGCCGGAGTAGAGCTGTCCCGGCAGAAGGAGAGCTCAACCAGCGAAAGGTTGCCCTCGACGCCACGAAGAAGACCTTGCTGCTCGGGAGCAAGCCCTTGGCGGGGAACTCAAGGAAGCGAAGACGCCAGGGCGTCGCGGAGACCGCTAAAGAAGATCTTGCCGCCAAGGTCGCGAACTGGAGGAGCTGTTGAAGGTGGACTCGGAGAAGATCGCCGCGCCATCACGGAGCGAGAAATACACCCACACCAACTCGAGCTCCAGCGCGCCTTGCCGAGAAGGGCGACGAGTGAGGGCTGCCAAGGATTCCGCCGAGGATCTTGAGCAGAAAGTTTCAAGGCTGTTGAAGGACTTCGCCGACGCCGCCCGGCCCAGAAACCAAGCTGAAGGAAGAGCTCCGGGAGGAGCGATCCTTAGTGGCCGGCGCCAACAAAGCGGCTGAGGATTTCCGCCGCATTGTCGAGATATGGACCAAAGACTTGGTGTCTTCTGCGTCCGCCATTGACCAGGCGCTGCTGGAGCTGAAACTGGAGCATCTCATCTACTCCCCGGATCCAAATCTTGCTCACAGCGCCAAGCTCAGTCTCTTCTTCAGGGGGGTCGCGCCAGCTCTCGCAAATCTGCGGGAGAAGATCCCCGCGCAGCTTGCCGAGGAGGCGCGCCAGCTGTGTGTGGGAACCATGGCGCGCGTGCTGACGAAGATCGTATACCGCAACCCCGGTATAAACCTCTCCAACGTCCTTCGCAGCTTGCCGGCCGACGCGGACATGGAGGCTTTGAAGGAGCAGGTCGCCCACATCATCGCCAAGGTGAACAAAATCCCCAGGATGGAGGGCGACCGCGTAGATTAGGCCTGTTTTAACTTTATTTCCTTTTGCTGCTGCACAGGCCGCTATGAACTTATTAGTCATCGCGACAAGTTACTCTTTGTAAGATATTACCTTTATTCTGATCAGCAGATGCAGTGTCATTCCCCTTGCCTTGATCCTCAACTTCGCACGTTTTAACTTTATGCTCCTAGGAGTTTTTGCCGGCAAGGAGCCCTTGCCGCGAGTGCTGAGTGTCAAACTCAAAGCAGCCTGTAAGCTAAGGACTTCACCGGCAAGCAACCTCGCCATGGCTTGCCGCGACGCACCTAGCTTGCTGAGCGGGCTCGAAACGAGACAAGGGCGCAACACTTTGTCGCGGCTCACTTAAATCGTTGAGCATGCTCGAAAACAGGATGAGAGCGCGGCTACCCACGAGTAGGTTCCTCCGAGCACAAGTTTTCCATACTGAAGCGTGGTTGTTCAAGGAAGGTAACTTAAAATTTAAAACTTTGATCTGCTCTCCGCAAGCTCCTCTTCCTTGAACTCATCCTCCACTTCCTTCCCCGCAAACTTGTGCACGAGGAATGTTTCTTTTTCTTAAGAGACAAAGAAAGAGAAGGAGGAAAAGCATATGGCCTTTCGCGCATATTGCTTGCGGACATGCGTGCCGCTCGAAAGATGCCAAATAACTCATGCAAATAGCAAAGAAGAGCATGGGGAAAGGCAAATAACGCAAGACACGGAAACTTTATTGCTGCACGGGGTCTGCGCCCGGCTTTGTACAAAGGGTTACATGCAACTGCGGCAAAGCTTTTGTACAAAAAATGGTTGCCGGAGCGGATCACGGCAACCGCGCCTTACGGGTAAAACTTGCGAAGATGCTCTATGTTCCAGGAGTTACTCACTGGCAAGCCTTCTTCGGTCTCGAGCCGACAAAGACCGGGCCTCGTGGACTTGTCTCACCCGATAAGGGCCTTCCCACTTCAAGCGCCAACTTGTTGGAATTCTTGGCGGACTGAACACGCCAAGAACAAGGTCGCCTTCCTCGAGACTCTGGCTTTGACCTTGCGGTTATGGTAGCGGCGCAAGGCTTGCTGGTATCGAGCAGCTCGTCAAAGAGCTCGGAGACGCCCTCCTCGAGGAGCAATGCGCCATCTTGTCGCAGCTTGCTCTTGCTCAAGCTCATCATAAGCGAGCACTCGAGGGGATCCGTGATACGAAGTTCCGTGGGGAGAACCGCTTCGATCCATAGATTAGAGCAAAGGGTGTCTGTCCGTGGCTCGATTTGGTGTCGCTCGACGACCAAAGAACCGCCGCAGCTCCTCTATCCAATTTCTTCCGCGACTTGCGCAATTCGTCGAAAGTTCTTGTTTTGAGCCAGCGCAACACTTCAGATTGGCCCTTTCGCTGGCCGCTGCTCCTCGGGTGAGCAGCGAAGTTTAAACAGACCTTGGCGCCAAGGTCTTGGACGACAGCATGAAGGTGCGGCAGTGAATTGTGTACCGTTGTCGGTGATGATCCGTTAGGGATCCCAAACGCACACAATCGACTTGAAGAACTTGACTCGCCGATCGTGGTTGTCACCTTTCTCATCTGCTCCACTTCGCCACTTTGTGAACTTGTCGATTGCTACGCATAAGTACTCAAAGCCCCGACAGACGGGGAAAGGGCCGAGGATATCGAGCCCCTGCATCGAGAAAGGCGGGATAAAGGGATGGTTTGGAGAGCTTGAGCTGGCCGATGGATTTGCTTTGCATGGAATCGCACGCTTCACACTTGGTTACTAGTGCGATTGCATCTTGGAGGGCTTCTTGTTAAAGAATCCTTGCCGAAAGCTTTCCGACAAGCGCTCTTGCGCCAATGTGGTGGCCGCAGATGCCTCCGTATTTTCGCCAACAGCTTTTGTCCGCCTTCTTTGGAGATGCACTTCAATCGACACCATTGAGTTTTTCATGCAGTTCGTTGTCCACTTAACCGGTACATACTTGACTCGTCTCGTTACCCTTTCTATCCCTTCGTGGTCGCCGGAAGTTCTCCGGTTTGCAGAAACGGACGATCTGCTGCGCCCATGCCGAGCTTGGGGCTCGACGACAAGGACTAAAGGCATGAGGGCAGCCGCAGAACCTCGCTTCTACGGCAAAGATCCTTGGCTCGCCGAGCTGAAGGTCCTCGGCAAGCTTGTTGGGCAAGGCTTGTCGGGAACACTTGCTTTGATTGCACAAACCGAGGATCGGCAGAGCAACCTGTTCTCAGCTGCTCGACTGCTGGCCTTGGGGACCTTGGCGGCGGTCTCCGGAGATCCGCCGGCAAATAGTCGCCGGAGACCAACTTTCTTTTCTTGACTGCCCGATTGATGGCGGACGGATGGTTGAGTCACTTGAGCAAAAGGTCCTCGGTTCCACAGCAACTTCATAGAAGCACACTTTGAAAGGCCATCTGCGATTTCATTCTGAGCCCTCGGAATGTGCTCCATCTGCAGGCCTTCAAAGTGCTCTTCAAGCTTCCTCACCTCATCTACATAAGCTTCCATCAAAGGGCTCTGATAGCTCTTGTTAACTTGCCGGACCACCAACTGAGAATCTCCCCGCACAATCAACTTCTTGATCCCAAGTTCGCCGCACTCGAGGCCGCAAGCAAACCTTCATATTCGCCGTGTTGTTTGTCGCTGTCTCTTGGGAAGTGCATCTCGATGACGACTTGAGGTGCTCTCCGGTGGGTGCGATGAGTACAACGCCGCGCCGGGCGCTTGCAGCGAGAAGGCACCATCAAAGTACATCACCCATTCACTGCTGCTTCTGCGCTGGTGTACTTGTTTCTTGCACTTCGCCGCCGTGTTGGGGTCCATTCTGCTATAAATTCTGCCAAAGCCGGCTCAGAGTGGTTGAAGTATTTTCAAACTTGAGCCCAAAGCTCGACAACTCTAGTGCCCACTCAACAATCCTGCCCTGCCTCCGGGTTATGCAATATTTTTTCACGGAAGCGAGTGACCACCGTTATCTCATGTGCTCGGAAGTAGTGGCGCAGCTTCTCGAGGCCATGAGGAGGCCGAAAAGCAACTTTTGTACACCAGAGTATCTTGATCTAGCTCCCTGGAGAAGGGAGCTTACAAAATACACTGGGCGCTGCACCATATTTTTCCGCACCTCATCCTGTCCCTGCGCAGATTTGTCCTTGTCGGGCTAGAGCTTGCCGAGCAAAGACCGCCTGTCGCCGATTCACTTGCCGGAGACGAGCTTCTCGTCGGACTCTCTCCGCTACTAAGGCAGCACTAACCACTTGGTTGGTTGCCGCTAGGTACAGCAGCAGCAACTTCTCCCGTGGTTGAGGTGCGACAAGTATTGGAGTGGAGGATGTAACGCTTCAAGTCTTGCGCATTGTCTCCGCTTCGAGTCCACTTCATGGGCCCCGCTCTTCAAGATTTTGAAGAAGGGCAGGGCGCCGCAGACTTTTGAAATGAATCTACCGAGGGCAGCCACACAACCCGCGAGCCTTCTCGACATCCTTGACCCGCTTTGGGGCTTGGATCTGCTCAATGGCTTTAATCTTGTCGGGTTGGCTTCGATCCCTCTTTGCGACACAAAGAACCCGAGAAGCTTGCCGGAGGGAACCCCAAAGACGCACTTCTCGTGGTTCAATTTAATTGTATCCTCGCGCAGGTTCTGGAATGTCTCTTCCAAATCTTGAATCGGTGTATCCTTGTTTTGCTCTTCACCACGATGTCATCCATGTAAGCTTCTACATTTCGTGGATCTGCGGGCTCAAAAGCAGATACACTACCCTTGCAAATGTTGACCTGCATTCTTCAATCCAAATGGCATGCGATGAAGCAATAGGTGCCACATGGAGTGATAAACGCAGTTTTCTTCATCCTCTTGGCCATGAAGATCCGGTGATAGCTCGAGTACGCATCAAGAAAGCGAGTAGCTCACATCCGGCAATGGAGTCAATAATCTGGTCGACGCGCCGCAAGGGAATGGATCCTTAGGACATGCTTTATTCACATCGGTGAAGTCTATACATAGTCTCCATTTCCCATTGGCCTTGGCGACGACGACTCGGGTTTGCTAGCCATGTCGGATGGATCACACCGACTAGGCCTCGCTGCCTCTAGCTTCTTGATTTCTTCATTGATGAACTCTTGGCGCTCCAATGCTTGTTTCTCACTTTTTGCTTGACGGGCCGCGATGGGGCAAACGGCAAGCTTGTGCTCAATTACCTTCCGGGAACACCGGGATGTCGATGGTTGCCACGCAAACACATCGACATTCGCCCGCAGAAAGCAACGAAAGCGCTTCCTATTTGTCGTCAAGCGTGGCAATCGATGATGAAGGTACCACCAGTGCCGTCCTCCTTGGCGGACACCTTCTTGGTTGCCGGCGGAGCAGCCATCCCCTTTTTATCCTTGCCGGTGGAGCTCGACGGGGCGTCCTCGCTAGCAGCGCAACACTCCGAAGGGGTGCAGTTGCCGGAGTGGGCCCCGGAGCGCTTGCCGGACTTGGTCTTCGTCTTTTTTCCCTTGGGAACTTCAGCGGCGAGTGTATCCTTGTCGGCTGCTGCTGCCGCATCCCGGTAGATCTTGTCGGCGCAGATAAGCGCGTCTTTCTTGTCGCCAGGATGTGATGACGCTTATCGGCCCCGCATCTTGAGCACGCTAAGCGTAATGGGAGGCTGCCATGAACTTGGGAGAGCAGACGCCGAGTATCCCGCCAGGATGGCAACGGAATGTCGGCGACGCCGAAAGTGACGCCGCCGGTCCCGGTTGATCTCCCGCCAAAGGTCACCGCAAGGTGATCTTTCCTTGGGCTTGCTCCTTCCCGGTTGATTCCTTGAAGGAACCGTCTCTTCGAAGTTCGCCATCCGGATTTGGAGTTTCTTGATCATAGCAGAGGAGATCAAGTTCAGCCCGCCCCGCCCGCCAACCAACATCTTGGTGACCTTGAGGTTGCGGATGGTGGGCGAGACCAGATCAGAAACACCCGACCGCGGTGGTGCGGTCGGGTGATCCTCAAGATCGAAAATGATGGGCGGTTGGACCATTTGAGGAGTCTGCGTGACTCCATGGGCGGCTCGCTGCATTCACCTCACGTGCCCACCGCTTTAGTTGGCGGTGGAGGTGTGTAGCGAGGCGCCACCGCCAACGCACAGACCTCCGTGGCCTTCGAACTCCCTGCTCACCGTCATCCTCATCCTCCATGTCCTCGCCGCCGCCTTCCTCATCCTTGTCGCGCCCCGAGAGGGTCGATCACCTTGTCGCCGCTTGGCCTTGCCGGGGATCCTCCCGACCAACGAACGGCCGCTTGCTTGTTCTCCCCGCCACCCGGGCCCTTTCCTTGTCGCGTCTCTCGTCTCAGATTTCGCCGCCGACGAGGTAGTCGACGCGCTTGCAGCTTGTAAAGGTCGGCCCTTGGTGCGTGGATTTTGGCAAGATCGCTTGCCGGACCGCCTCGCTTGTCGGTTGCCGCCATTAGGGCAAGCTCCTTGCCGAGCTGCCAGCCCAGGTTTGCTTGGCGGAGCTTCCTTGCCGGACTTTTCGACGGCAAGCACCGTCCCTTGTTCTTCTTCTCGAAGTTCTGCTGCCGGGCGCTTTTCGGGCGGCGCCATCGAGTCGCTTCCTCCCGCGCCAAAGATCCTCTCGGAGCCTCCTCCCTCCGCGACGCAAGATTTATCAAGAAGAGCATAAAGCTCGCCGACATCCCGATTTTGGTCATCGCCATCTTTCACGCGATGCGGGCGTTACGCGACGCTCGTGGAACGCGCTGATAACCGCAGCAGGTGGACGCTGTGATGTTGGCCGCACTCTACCGAAGCGCTGGATGTACTTGCGCAGGATTCTCCTTCCTTCGGGCCAAAATGTGGAGATCACTTTCTCGCCGGGGTTTGTGGCCGCCAAAGGAAGGCACCAACAAACCGATGGCAAAGATCCGCCTAAGAGGAAATGGAGCTCCGGCAAGTGCATAAGCCAAGAACGAACGCTCGCCTAAGCACGAAGCGGAAATAGTTCGCTGTAATCTCGTCGCGCCCGCAGCTCGCACCGCGATGGTGTAGATACCGAGAAACTCCGAGGTGCGCCTTGCCGTCGCATTCTCGCAGACGCCGGGCTTGAAGTTTTTCATGTTGGGCCATCGACGCGCCGCAGTTCACGGTGAACGCAGGGCAGCTCGCCGCAGACGGTAAGTCGCTCGCTTTCGCCGGCGCGGCGACGCCGATGCGTTCAGCTCTCGTCGATTGTCGCTGAAGTCTCGGCGACGCCGATTGTGGTCCGGCGTTTTGTCGCCATTGCCGAGGACCTGGCGTTGATCTCGACGAGCCCGCTGGTCCGACGATGCCGTGGAACCGCTGCCGGGCGTTGTTCCAGCGGGCGGCGTTTTCGTTTCCGCGCGGGAGTGCACGGAAGTTGCACCCCGCGCGTCTTGTCGCCGCAGTTTTCACCTTTCCGCTTGCCGCTGCCGCGAGGCCGCAGCTGCTGCTGACGGTCGTTGGGCGAAGGCGACCAGGCTCGATGGTAGCCCTCCGCCTCGACCTTGTCCGCCCGAGGGAAGTCGAGGAGCATTTGCGCTCGTGAGCGCTTCCGCAGGAGTGGAGGGAAGCGGAGCGAGCGCGCGGGAGCGGACGCGCTGGCTTCCGGCAATGTTGGAAGGAGCAGGGTCTCCGTCCCGCGCTTTCGCTGGTTCGTGTCCGGACGGGGTCCGAATATCCCGCGAGCCTCCGCGCGTCCTCGTTCCAAAGAAGCGGATACCACCTCCCGCGGTATGGCGCTGCTGGTCGCCGTGGCGCTGAGATGGGCGTGGATCTACGGAGGCCGAGGCGTGGTCTCCGCCCCGCCTCGATTCGTGGCACCGCGAAGCGCTCGCCGTGTTCACCTTCCACCGCTGTTCCTCCGCCCCACCGCTGGCTCCGTGGCGTGGGGAGGACGGAGATGGTCTCGCGACCAAGCTTTCGCTCGGGCCATGGCGCAGCTTGTCGGCGAAGCCGCCGACGGCCGGAGAGGTTGATGAAGAAAGCGGCCGCGCGAACACCGGATCAGGTCCGCGCAACCTCGACGCCCCCTACCTGGCGCGCCAGAGATGTCGCGCGCGCTGGTGGCGCGGCACCTATGGGGCCGGGGCCCCTTCGTGTGTTCGGTACGAGGGCGGAGGGTGCGCGGAGAGCAGATCGAGGCGATGCACGCGGGGGATTTTTACCCAGCTTCGCCGCTGGTCGCAGAAACCCTACCGCTGCATTGTGTTGTATTTGATCTTGCTCCTAACACGAGCAAATGGTGGTGTGGTGTATGAAACCAGCCAATCCTCGCACCGAGCTGCCAAGGGTTCAACCCACGCGAGAGTAGCGAATGATCGTAACCTCCTCTACGCTGTGCATGGGCCTCCTTTATAAGGCAAGGGGTCACCGATGTGTCAACGTAAGGTAGAGGGGTAAAACGTAAAAGAGGTGGTAGTTGGAACAAGGGAACAAGGCGGCTACAAAGGCTTGAACAAAGGATTCTACCTACTTTTGACAGAGGGGACAAGAGCATTAAATGCCCGCCGCTGCCGCCCCAAAAGCTCCCCGCCATTGCGTCTCCTTGCCACGGCGGGCGGTTACCACCGTGGAGTGCCACCGCACCCCTCATGCAGCACAGCCACCCGCCACGCTGCCTCTCGAGAAGGCCGGAGGCGACGCTGCAGGCAGATGAGCTGGAGTGCGGCACGAGTATAGTTTCTCCCGCAAGCACCTTGCCGGGTCTTGATCTTGCCGGGCCCGGAGCTTGTCGGGCTCTATGACTTGCCGCCCCGGTCCTCGCCGACGCGATAGCGCCGAGGCGTGTCTTCTATGGTGTGATCTTTAGTCTCCCGACGCAGCTCCTCTCGCCGGGGTCTGCATGAGCGATGTAATCTTGAGCCCGAGGCCTTCCGGCAAGCTCCTCTTGCCGGGTCTTGATCTTCCGCCTTGTACACTTTGTTCTTGAATGGTTTCGTGTGGAGCGGAGATGGTCTCCGCAAGTATTTGATGGATCTAGCTCTGGGAGCCTCATGCCTGCAGCACAAGTTGGGGTACTGAGGTACCCCTACCTTAGTACACTGACAGATAACCACCGTCATTGTCCTTATCCTCTTCCTCCTTCTCAGGCTCTTTGTCCTTATCACTGGGTTTACTCTCTCGAAAGCTCTGGATTAGGAGTCGATATTGTCGAGTGGTATGCTTGGGGAGAATCAGGTTCCCCTCTTCAACCTTCTTGGTGTGAATATGGCACGGCAAATCCATCACATCATTTCCTTCCTGATCTTTCACCTTCTTGGGGGTCCTGGGCCCTTTAGGTTTCCCTTTGAACTTTCCTTGATTTAACACGCTGCCTCGGCAGGACCTGCTACCTCAGCCTTTCTCTTTTGCTTCCGACTGGAATTTCCTCCCCCGGTGCCTAGGCGACTATTTTGTGCTTGCCACTCTGGAGTCGGTCTTCTTCTTCGCTGTTAGCATATTTGGTAGCAATCTCCATCATCCGAGTCAAGTACATATCTCCTGTCCGACCGAATTTCAGGACGAGCTCTCTATAGCGAATGCCTTCCTTGAAAGCACAGACTCCTTGGTGATCTGACACATTTTCCACTGTATGGTGCAGAGTGATCCATCTCTGGATATAGTCCCTCAGGGTTTCATTCGATTTTTGCATGCAATGCTGCAGCTCTGGTAGATCAGCAGGTCTCTTGCAAGTACCCTCAAACATTCTGGTGAACACTTAGGCTAACTCATCCCAACTCAAAATACTCCCAGGGGCCAACTGAGGCAGCCAAGCTCTGGCAGACCCTTCAAGCATCAGAGGAAGGTGCTTCATGGCACCCTCATCGCTGCCACCACCGATGTGCACAGTCACTCGGTAATCTTCGAGCCAAGAATCGGGCTTCGACTCGCCCATAAACTTACTGACGCCAGTCGCCGGTCTGAAGTTATGGGGTATCTCAGCAGCTCTAATGGCCCTTCCAAAACACTCAAGGTCAGAAACATGGACTCTGCCTCCACTGGGTCTGTCCCAATCCAGCCCTTCCCTGTATGCTCTGTTCCGGTCGACCAGACCTTGCACAAGGACGGACCTTGCGTCAACGCCAGGCTCTCTGGGGTCGACTAGAACTCTGCGGTCATTCCCGTACAGACGTCTGTCGTCATTGTGCCGGGGCAAGTATGACCCGTCTCTCGAAAGGGGCGAAGGCGCTCGACGGTAGTTGTCGCGGGCGTACTCACGATCATATTCGCCATGAGTTCTTCCCAAGTACCGATCCTGGCGGTGATCACGGCCTCCCTGTTGCAAAGGCGACCTAGGATCGTGGAGCCGATCAACAAAGGTCCGCTTCTCACCGACCGCTATGGATTCTGCTCGCCATCGAAACAAATAAGTTTCGTCTCTCGCCGCTTGGAGCAAAGGCTCGATATGTTCCAGGCCTCTCCCAGCCTCTAATCGGGACGGTTGAATAGATTCTGCAATACGCGCAACAGCTACCAAATACTGAATCGGTGTATGGAATACCTGAGTTTCCGGTGGAAATAACTGTCGTGGATGTCGATTGGATTCGGGAATCAGTCGACGAGCATGCTCGTTGAGAGAATGTTGGAGATTCTCCAGATGAGTATGCTCAGCTAGAGTGGCCAAGCACACCGCCTCCAAGGCCCGGGCCTCGGTGGTTTCCCCTATGATGGGGGTCTGGAGAGCCTCCATGTTGCGGCGGTGCAGCTCCTCCCTCTGCTGCGAGCTGAGAGGTTGGGGCTGGTACTCTTCGTGGTCGAGTGACGGACCGGCGCTCCTGTCGCCGTCGCCGTTGCAACGGAAGCCAGGCGGACCGCGATGGGAGTCGACCATGAGGACCTCCGCCGTGGGATCACAATTCCCGCTCTCAGAAAGAGTATCTGTGAAGTCAGTCGACAAATCAACCGATCCGCGAGAATACATGTCGGGCTCAATAGCCGCGACTTGGGGGTGAAGGTTTGACGAGCCACCATGTGTCTCACCCATCGCTGGAGCCGCGAACATCTAGACCGCTTGCGGCATCGTCCAGCGGAGTGAGTCGACAACGTGATGACCGACTGGTATGGTGAAGATGGCTGCCTGAGGAGGACTCCGCAGGAACTCGTGTGGAATTGCACCGAGCCATGATCCAGAAGGGCCTCGACATCGAGGGGAGCCTCCTGGAGCCAGGCGGATTCGTCGGCGACGAAAATGAGCGTGCCGAGCCGGATCTCGTGGCCCATGACCAAATCGCCACTGGAAACCATGCTAATGAAGGTCGAAGAAAATGCAACCTCGCCGAAAGTCGCTAAGACGCTCAGCCCCACGGTGGGCGCCAACTGTCGTGGTACTAAGTCTGATAGTAAGTATAGGGGGTACATATGGAGAGGCAAGGTCCTAGCTACGGCAAGGTTGTACGCAAGTGTTTATGAGCTCAGGCCCCTCTCGGAGGAGGTAAAAGCCCTACGTCTCGGTGCCCGGAGGCGGTCGACTGGATTCTATGAGTGTGTGTGTGTGTTACAGGGGGTGCGAACCCTTGTGCCAGAGGAGGGGTGGCTTATATAGAGTTTGCCAGGACCCCAACCATCCCCCGTTACAGAGGGTTCAATGTACATAAAGATTGAGGCGTTACTGGTAACGCCAGCCTTAAGTGCCTTTAATGACCTTAAAGACTACGGAGTGAATGCTCACCTGTTGCTGTTCTGAGTGACTTCTGGTCTTCAGTAGGTCAAGTGGTTTCTTGTATGGTCGAGTGGTTGACTGGTCGTCTGCCTTCGGGAAGGAGGGGTACCCGAGTGGTTCGTTGGTCGAGTGGATTGCACTCGACGCCTTTACTGGGTACTCCCCGTTGTCTCTTGAGCTTCTTTGCTTCTAGGGTAGTGACCTTAGGTAGGGCGTGTAGGTCAGGCCTATGACCCTACCCTAGGTATGTATCCTCATTAGTATCCTCTTGAGTCATACACATGCTTACTATACCGGTCTCCTCGTTACCAGTTTTGTTCTTCTTTCTCGTTGACATGTTCTGTCATCCTCGTGACATAGGCACAGGTGTCTGGCCAGATGATGATGGATGTCGTCACACTGAGAGGTCCCTAAGAATATCTCTCCATCATTGGAGGAGTAAATTCCACTCTTGAGCTATCTAGTCCCTTGTCAAACTTTCTGATGAAACTATAAGCTGTTGTTATGATTACCGTGTTATAGATGACGTTTGAGCAACCTCAAAGTACACTGTACAGTAAGAAGTGACCCTGATACTCTCATGGTCTAACAAACTAAAACACATGTTAACACTGTGTTATAATAGTTGATTTCAGATGATATTATCTCAACGTGCAACAAACAAGTTTGGGTCAATTCAATATGATCGTTCTTCTAACGTCATACTCTCAATGATATTTTAGGACTATCATTACAATTAACGATATCCTAAGATCCAGAAAACATGATCGCCAACAACATTTGAGCCAGTCTTAGAGGCGAGACTAGTAATCTTATTTTTGTCGTTTATCATTCCACACATGCATACAAGTTTTCCACCGAATCGCACATTCCAGGATCGTAGCAGTTATAGCATAAAATACAAACTCTTAATTATGAACAAATATAATAATACAATATTATTTCCTTTAGGGCATATTTCGAACAGTGTGACACTTGCACTAGAGTCAATAATCTAGTTTGCATAGTTCTCTAACACCTATGGCTATCAGGTGTTGCTCATGCTTTGCTTGTGGTAGAGCCTTTGTCATCAGGTCTGACTTATTCAAATGCATGTAAACATTGCACTTTGTTGTGTCTGATCTATACATGGGATCTAGATTCCTCTTTCTTTGATCAATGGCACTACTATTTATAATACAATGTCATTGGTTTCATTACACATAGAATCACACCAACTATATCAAGACACCTCTTGATCCAGACATCCTCCTTTGAAGTATCTGAAGCTTTTCAATTTATTCTTGTTTCGCTATAGTGTTCATGTTTGAAAACTATTCCAAACAAATATCCTAATATAGCCCGATAATCATTTATATCAGTATGAAACTGGTGTTTGTGTAACCATTTACAACGGGCTCTTCATCTCCTTATAGACAAGGAGCATGTCCTTTGTCCTTCTGAGGTACTTGGCCCAATACTCCTTCCACGTCTTGGCCTTTTAAGGCCCATTGATATATAATTAAATATAAAGGCCTCCTAACTACTGGTAGAGCCTTCTATTATTAATTTAACAACTTCGAAAAGATGTTCAACCTATATATTATTTATCGGTAATACCCGGTATTGCCCGATAAACTCGAAAACCCTTTCGGTGACCCCGGTACGCTTTCAATTCCTCTGGAAACTATTTCGAATATTAATGAAACTATTTCAAAAAAAATTCTCATTACTCCCGTCCTACTAACACTCAACAGATTGTGATTACCTTAAGCTTTGTGACCCCGTAGGTTCGGTAAATCATAGACATTAGCAAAACTCGTTTGTTCAATGACCAATAGCGGAACCGTGGACGTCCACAACGATCCCTATGATTACACGAATGACATTTGAGTGAACCTTTGGTTGTCATGTGCTATTCCCTTTGCTTTGTGATACTTTACGAAAACCGAGGTGAGATGTATCGGTATCCTCTTGAGTCATACACATGCTCACTATACCGGTCTCCTCGTTACCAGTTTTGTTCTTATTTCTCATTGACATGTTCTGGCATCCCCGTGACATAGTCACCTGTGTCTGGCCAGATGATGATGGATGATGTCACAGCGTGAGGACCCTAAGAATTGTTAGGGAGCGTTGCATGGAAAACAAAAAAAATTCTATGCACATCCAAGATCTATCCATGGAGATGCATAGCTATGAGAGGGGAAAGTGTGTCTATGTACCCTTGTAGACCGTTAAGCGGAAGCATTTATCACACGGTTGATGTAGTCGTACTCTTCGCGATCCGATCACGATCCAACCGGTCTAGTGCTGAACGAACGGCACCTCCGAGTTTAGCACACGTGTGGCTCGATGACGTCTCCTCCTTCTTGATCTAGCAAGCGGGATAGGATAAGTAGATGGGATCACAACCAACACGACGACATGGTGGTGATGGTGGTGGTGGAACACCGACAGCATTTTGCTAAGCATCGCTAGGACGAGGCGGTGGAACTATGGAGTAATGTGAGAGAGAGGGGCGCCAAGGTCTTGGTGTGTCCTCTTGGGGTGCCCCCTCCCCACTATATATAGGTGGAGGGTCATGTTAAACAGCCCCTCCAAGCCTTAGGGCGCAGCTAAGGGGGAGAGGACTTGGACTCCAAGTCCAATCCTATTCCTACTAGGACTCATTCCTTTTTTGCCTTCCTTAGCCACATGGGCTTTTGAGGACTTGGTGTGCCTAGCCCAATAAGGCCAGGGTGCCTCCCCGCAGCCCACGGTAGCCCTTGGGTCATGGTGCAACCACTTGTGGACTTCCGGACCATTCTGAAATCCTCTGGAACCTTCTAGAAGCCTTCTGGTACAATACCGAAAAAACTTCATCTTTTTCCGGAACCCAAAATATGACTTCCCATATATAAATCTTTACCTCTCGACAATTCCAAGACTCCTCGTGACGTCCAGGTTCTCATCGGGACTCCGAACAGTATTTGGTTACCACTCATCAAATATCCCAATACTAGTCTAGCGTCAACGAACGTTAAGCGTGCGACCCTGTGTAACGCCCTCGATGCGGCTATATCTCCCACGTGTCGAAGCACGACTTAGAGGCATAACCGCATTGAAAGGAATGTCGCAAGTGAGGTAATCTTCACACAACCCAAGTAATACATAAGGGAAAAAGATACATAGTTGGCTTACAATCGCCACTTCACACAATTACATGAATAAAGCATTACATCATCCAGATACAATCAAGGTCCGACTACGGAACCAAAATAAAAGAAGAACCCCAAATGCATAAAGGTCCCCGATCGACCCCAACTAGGCTCCACTATCGATCAACTAGAACGAAACAACACAAAGGGCAATATCTTCATCGAGCTCCTCCTTGAGCTTGGTTGCGCCACCGCCGGGTAACATAGGCACCGCAAACTGGTTTTGAAGTATCCGTGAGTCACGAGGACTCAGCAATCCCATTACCATGGGTATCAAGACTAGCAAAGCTTAATGGGTAAGGAAGGGGTAAAGTGGTGAGGTTGCAGCAGCGACTAAGCAAGTATGGTGGCTAACATACGCAAATAAGAGCGAGAAGAGAACAAGCGGAACGGTCGATAAAAGTATGATCAAGAAGTGATCCTATAGCAACCTACGTCAAGCATAACTCCAACACCGTGTTCACTTCCTGGACTCCACCGAGAAGAGACCATCACGGTTACACACGCGGTTGATGCATTTTAATTAAGGTCAACTTCGGGTTTTCTACAACCGGACATTAACAAATTCCCATCTGCCACATAACCGCGGGCACGGCTCTCGAAAGTTTATACCTCGCAGGGTGTCCCAACTTAGCCCATGACAAGCTCTCGCGATCATCGGCGAATAGACCTTCACCCGAGACACTCCGATCAGTCTCGTATCCCGTACATCAAGACATTTCGACAATGGTAAAACAAGACCAGCAAGACCTCCCGGCGCGTCGACATCCCGATAGTAGCCGCCACAGATCTCGCCTCGTGCAACGACCGATGAGAAAGACGCATAACTAGAACCAGCCCTCAAGTTTCCCGAGGTGGCGCTGCAAGTGGTTTCTAGTTTGGACCAACACTTAGACAAGCATTGGCCCGGGGCTGAATAAAGATGACCCTTGGGTTAATTACTCCCAAGGGAAATATAGGTGGTGGTGAGGCAAATGGTAAAACCAATGTTGGGCCTTGCTGGAGGAGTTTTATTCAAAGCAAACTGTCAAGGGGGTCCCATAAATCACCCGACCGCGTAAGGAACACAAAATCCGGGAACATAACACCGGTATGACGGAAACTAGGGCGGCAAGAGTGGAACAAAACACCAGGCATAAGGCCGAGCCTTCCACCCTTTACTAAGTATGTAGATGCATTAATAATATAAGAGATATTGTGATATCCCAACCAAAATCCTGTCCACCATGGAGAAATCTTCAACTTCACCTGCAGCTAGCAACGCTATAAGAGGGGTTGAGCAAAGCGGTAACATAGCCAAACAATGGTTTGCTAGGAATGGTGTCAAAGGTTAGAGGTTTGACATGGCAATTTGGGAGGCTGACAAGCAAATGGTAGGTATCGTAGCATTGGCATAGCAAAAGAGCGAGCAAACTAGCATAGCAAAGATAGTAGTGATTTCGAGGGTATGATCATCTTGCCTGAGATCCCGCAAGGAAAAAGAACGAGTCCATGAAGAAGACAAACGGACGTAGTCGAACGAATCCTCACAATCGCAACATTACCGGGACTAAGAAGCAACACCGGAAAGAAACAAACAACATGGTAAACACACAAGCATAAATATGGCATGATGCACAATCAAGTATGATGCATGACCGGTTTAATGAGGCATGGCATGGCAAAGAGCAACAAACGATACTACAAGTTAAGTGGAGCTCAATATGCAACGAGTTGCATATTGACAAAGCACCACATCATTTATTTAGTTCTCTCTCGGTTATGCTACTCATCAATATTAAATGTTGTTAAACATGGCAAGGGATGAAGCATAATAAAACTACCTAACTAGGCAAGTTTAAATGAGGCCGGAAGAACAAACAACAATTCCGGAAAATCCTCATGTCCATATTTTGAATTAGCTACTGTTCTGCCCTAAAACATATTTTAAAGTTGTTAAACAGAAAAATAAAGTGGATCATGTTAAACTAGGCATTTTTCCACCCCATTTACATATAAAGAACATTTAAAACCGAGCTACGGTTATTTAGTTATGAATTAAATCATTTTAGCATGGCATAGGAGCAAATTAATGCAAACAGCAATTTAGACATTTTTAACATGGATGAAAATGGCATAATGTGAAACTAGATTAAATTCTAAGCATTTTACATATATAATTTGGTTAATTTGGATGCATGCATGATTAGTTATTAACAATACAAAACAAGGGCATTTTTAGAGAAAGAAAATTATCGCAAGTTTGAACTAAATTCAAACTTGAGGCAATTTTGATTCCAACCAAATCAAGTCCAAAGGGGATGATACTTGGCAGAGAGGTATAAGGCATGGTGCAAGATTTATTGGCAAAGATTGAACATTAACGGAGAAGGGAGAAATGGCACTTGCATAAAGGAGTAAAAGAAGAGGAAGGAGAAGGTGATGGTGCATGGCTTGAGAGAAGAGACAACAAGGACTGATGCACACACAAAAATACACCAATATGAAGAATGCAACCCACATGATGATTATGATGCAATAAATGACAAGAGGGACAGATGCAACATGACAAAGATGGGCATGGCAGTGCAATATAACCAAATGATGAACATGATGCAAGAAGCAAAATATGACAAAGTTAGGGACCAATAGTTGAGAAGGAAAAAGGCATGGGATATTTGCAAGTGTGTTATGGTTAATTCCAAATAAATGGAATATTTACTATAGCCCTCTAAATATCGAGAGGATATGTTTTAAAGAGAATCACCATGTGAATTCCCTCGATTTAAATGGATCAAATATCCATGCCATTTATTTAGTTGAGTTGCAAAAGATTTATGAGATGATGGCATGATGACATGATGCAATGCAAAAATAAAAGGTAGGCACAAATGAAACACACGGCGAAACCCGGAATATATGGAAGGCAACTGAAGCTCCGGTCTTGGGGCGTTACAACACTCCACCACTACGAGAGGATCTCGTCCCGAGATCTAGGATGGCACCGGAGGGAAAAGGAAGAGGAAGATAAGAGGTAAAACTAAGTTGCTTCTTTGACGAACGAGTGAAACCACGAGCCTTGAGAGGTTGAGCAATTTAAAAGAAAGAGTACAACAGAGATGAACGAGATTGCAAACAATTCGTTAGAAAAGAGGAACAAGGAGTATTACGAGAACTTGAAGGTTGAAAGGCATGGAAAAAAAAGCTTCACGAATGAAAAGAATATGACCACCTCGGTATAGTGAGATAGCCAAGGAACCAGAATGACAGAATTTGGACAGCACTCCGGTAGAAAAGAGAAGAAAACTTGATGAGATGAAGAGATATTGAAGAGATGATACAACACTCCGGTTAAATGGATAAACAAGAAAAGAACACGATCCTCAAAAAAAACGAGGTGATGAGTGAAGAGCACAACATCACAATGTCTCCGTAACGAAAGAATAGAAGTTAGATCGTTGGGATAAAGGGACGGAGAAGAAAATGACAACTTTTGCCACAAGTGAACTTGGAAAGCATCCTTGCAAAGAAGAATCGAACGGAGTTGTTGGAAAATCAACAACGAGAAGCACAAGCTTGTTGTGGGCTTATGGAAAACATCTCGAGACTATGAGGTGAAATTCTGCCACTAACGAAAAACAATTGCTTGTTTAAGATCAACGAAGAGATGAAAACTTCTTCCACCAAGAGGATAAAGAGAAAGCTTGGGTCATGCATAATCACCACAAATAGCAACAACCCTTAAGGAAGAGCTTTAGGTGCAATCTGACACAAGATAACTCCAACGAAGAAGTTGATTGGTCGAAAAGATCTCTTGAACGAAGAGAAAATGATGGATTTAAATATCTCATTCTTAACAACTTGCGAATCATGAAACACGAAGTGAAATTGTCAAGAATGACATAAGACCACCTCAAAAGATGAGGTAGGAAGAATTGCACTTTGGAATGCAAGATGAAGATTACTTGAACTCCTCAAAACAAAACATGTGTTGAGCACCATGTTTATTTTAGAGTACAGCTTGGCGGGTCATAACTTCGAGAGAAAACTTGAAGAACAATTGAAGAATGAAAAGAATCCTTGACGAACCATCATGTATAGCCTCCATGAAGAACTCCGGTAATAAAAGGATGGTGGAAAGAAAGAGAGGTTGAAAACACAAGGTGAAGCCTTGCAATGATTTAGATGGAGCTTTGCTACGAGATAACCAAGAAAGCTTGGAACTCCGGAAAAGAAAAGATGAAGCATCTCGAACCGAGAAATGGGACATGATGAACAACTCTGGAAAGAAGAAACTAGATCACTTGGATGAAACAACAATAAGAATTATGTTATGCGTATCCTTCACCAATATAAATTGATGACAAGCAACGGATTTGGCATACTACTTATTCTCGTTGAAAGGATTAAAGAGAGATATGGCGTAAACTTGAGAAGGTCTTCAACGAACCACCGGTATGATTTGGAAAGAACAAATGAATTGATATGATAACAAAGAAAGAGAACTCTTGAACGAACCACCGTAAGAATTGAAACTGAACGTAGCAAATGCACAAATCACCGGGAAGAATTGCAAAATGAATGAAGATACTTTAGGGTATTTAGATACAAATGAACGAATAGATCACGAGCTGATTAGAGAATACTTGAATGATGCACCGGTATGATTTGGAGAACGAGAGCTGAAAGCTTGAATGAATAATACTGAGATGACGGGCTTCAAAGAATGAAACTGAAGAGACTCCTAAAATGCTCCGGATGGGTGAAAAGATTCTCACAATCGAAAACAATTATGAGGGGATGGCAACAAGCTAGCACCATGAATCTTGAAGAGAATAGAGCAAGATTAAAGAGAAACTCTTCTTCAGTCTTCAAATGATGAGAATGACAACGAGAAACACCACCAAGAATTATTGAGGCACACCGGAAGAATCAAAAGCGAAGAGGTTGAGCCAACTATGAAAAGAATTTGAAAGATCTTGGAGAAAAACATTTGACTGATGATAACTCATTCTTACGTCAAACTTGGAGAAGAATTTGAGAATCGCTCCGAAAAGAATTAGAAGAGTCATGTTAGATCCTGGAAAAAGACCTGTGGGTTAGGGCCCACTCAAAAGAAAACACCGTTGAAAATGATTTTAAAGAGAAATTGCACCGGTTGCATTAAATGGCTTGAATGAGATAACAACCTCGAAATATCTTGAACGGATTGAGAATGGAAACACAAGTCTTGTGAGATATCTTGAGCACTCCGGAATAACAAATAGCGAGAAGAAGAATGATAATGAGGTGCATCGGCTTGAGAAAGCATTAGAAATGAGTAAAGGAATATGATGAATGTCGAAAGCTTGAATAGGATCCACCGGAGAAGAAACAACAAAGAAGGATGATGAACTTGAAGCTGTTGAGCATCTTCATGGGAAATCACCGGATAAGAACTTTGGTTGAAAAGAATGAAGAGACTTCACATGAATAAATGGATACTTGATTAAGAAATCTGTGTCCTTGAAGAAAAAGGGTGGGAGGGCGGGAAAACAAAGGCAACTTGGGACGAATGAAACAAACACCATTGAGAAAACTTAGATTTGATCTTGCGGATAGGAAAAAATGATGGGATCCACTTGAAGAGAAGCACACCAGTTGGAAAGAATTGACATGACAATCTCGATGATCAAAAGGATTAGTACTCCCATAGAAATATGAGAACACCATTTAGGAAAGGTATGGATTCAACATTTGACTTCGAAGCAACTCGAATACCACAAATAAAACAAAACAAAGGATTGGCTTGCAGAATAAGCCGGAACAAATACATATGATAGGGATTTACCCAATCCCATATCATGCATCTATCGAAAAGATATTCTAGGAGCTACTTGAATTCCCACCTATAAACTCCCGAAACTTTCTGGTTATGCAATCTGGTGTTGGGGATACAGGGGAAGCAATATATCTCACCCAAACTAACAATACCTACATCCAAGCTGTATCCATCCGTCAACACATAACCAAGAAACCTTCGGAAATCGTGTACCTCAACCTTCGAAAAGCATCCGTTATACGAGTCATGGCAATACTCCCGTACTCACCTCAAGATCGGGTTATCGGGTTATCTAACCAACAACCGCATAAAAGAGATTTTCGATGTCGGCGTACTAAACTCGGTATTCCGAACTGCAACGATAAAATTATGACGACAACACCTCGAGCTCAACTCCCGGACACTTCCACTAAACCCCGACAGAGGCACCAAGACAATGTTCTCATCATAAAACCATCGAACGATTCCAAGATACCAGCGTGATCCTAAAAAAATTTAGTGAAATTTGAGAAGAGAAGAGTCAAAACTCACGCGGGATACCTCACCAGAGCGATTTAAGGACCGGGAGTAAAAAGAATTCTAACTCTCCGATATATATAATCCTAAATGACTCAAACATTTTCTAGACACAACTCGCCGCTAAAAACGATCAAGCGGTGGGGCTCCCGAGGTCGGGAAGGCTCGATTACCAACTTGTAGCGCCCTCGATGCGGCTATATCTCCACGTGTCGAAGCACGACTTAGAGGCATAACCGCATTGAAAGGAATGTCGCAAGTGAGGTAATCTTCACACAACCCAAGTAATACATAAGGGAAAAAGATACATAGTTGGCTTACAATCGCCACTTCACACAATTACATGAATAAAGCATTACATCATCCAGATACAATCAAGGTCCGACTATGGAACCAAAATAAAAGAAGGACCCCAAATGCGACAAAGGTCCCCGATCGACCCCAACTGGGCTCCACTACTTATCAACTAGAACGAAACAACACAAAGGGCAAGATCTTCATCGAGCTCCTCCTTGAGCTTGGTTGCGTCACCTGCTCGGTAACATAGGCACCTGCAAACTGGTTTTGGAAGTATCTGATGAGTCACGAGGACTCAGCAATCCCATTACCATGGGTATCAAGACTAGCAAAGCTTAATGGGTAAGGAAGGGGTAAAGTGGTGAGGTTGCAGCAGCGACTAAGCAAGTATGGTGGCTAACATACGCAAATAAGAGCGAGAAGAGAACAAGCGGAACAGTCGATAAAAGTATGATCAAGAAGTGATCCTATAGCAACCTACGTCAAGCATAACTCCAACACCGTGTTCACTTCCCGGACACCGCCGAGAAGAGACCATCACGGTTACACACGCGGTTGATGCATTTTAATTAAGGTCAACTTCGGGTTTTCTACAACCGGACATTAACAAATTCCCATCTGCCACATAACCACGGGCACAGCTCTCGAAAGTTTATACCCTGCAGGGGTGTCCCAACTTAGCCCATGACAAGCTCTCGCGATCATCGAAGGAATAGACCTTCACCGAGACACTCCGATCGACTCGGTATCCGGTACATCAAGACATTTCGACAATGGTAAAACAAGACCAGCAAGACCTCCCGCGTGCCGACATCCCGATAGTAGTAGCACAGATCTCGTCTCAGGCCACGACCAGATGAGCAGTACGTACAACTAGAACCAGCCCTCAAGTTTCCCCGAGGTGGCGCTGCAAGTGGCTCTAGTTTGGACCAACACTTAGACAAGCATTGGCCCGGGGGGGCTGAATAAAGATGACCCTTGGGTTAATTACTCCCAAGGGAAATATAGGTGGTGGTGAGGCAAATGGTAAAACCAATGTTGGGCCTTGCTGGAGGAGTTTTATTCAAAGCGAACTGTCAAGGGGGTCCCATAAATCACCCGACCGCGTAAGGAACGCAAAATCCGGGAACATAACACCGGTATGACGGAAACTAGGGCGGCAAGAGTGGAACAAAACACCAGGCATAAGGCCGAGCCTTCCACCCTTTACCAAGTATGTAGATGCATTAATAATATAAGAGATATTGTGATATCCCAACCAAAATCCTGTCCACCATGGAGAAATCTTCAACTTCACCTGCAGCTAGCAACGCTATAAGAGGGGCTGAGCAAAGCGGTAACATAGCCAAACAACGGTTTGCTAGGAATGGTGTCAAAGGTTAGAGGTTTGACATGGCAATTTGGGAGGCTGACAAGCAAATGGTAGGTATCGTAGCATTGGCATAGCAAAAGAGCGAGCAAACTAGCATAGCAAAGATAGTAGTGATTTCGAGGGTATGATCATCTTGCCTGAGATCCCGCAAGGAAAAAGAACGAGTCCATGAAGAAGACAAACGGACGTAGTCGAACGAATCCTCGCAACATTACCGGGACTAAGAAGCAACACCGGAAAGAAACAAACAACATGGTAAACGCACAAGCATAAATATGGCATGATGCACAATCAAGTATGATGCATGACCGGCTTAATGAGGCATGGCATGGCAAAGAGCAACAAACGATACTACAAGTTAAGTGGAGCTCAATATGCAACGAGTTGCATATTGACAAAGGACCACATCAATTATTTAGTTCTCTCTCGGTTATGCTACTCATCAATATTAAATGTTGTTAAACATGGCAAGGGATGAAGCATAATAAAACTACCTAACTAGGCAAGTTTAAATGAGGCCGAAGAACAAACAACAATTCCGAAAATCCTCATGTCCATATTTTGAATTAGCTACTGTTCTGCCCTAAAACATATTTTAAAGTTGTTAAACAGCAAAATAAAGTGGATCATGTTAAACTAGGCATTTTTCCACCCCATTTACATATAAAGAACATTTAAAACCGAGCTACGGTTATTTAGTTATGAATTAAATCATTTTAGCATGGCATAGGAGCAAATTAATGCAAACAGCAATTTAGACATTTTTAACATGGATGAAAATGGCATAATGTGAAACTAGATTAAATTCTAAGCTTTTTACATATATAATTTGTTTAATTTGGATGCATGCATGATTAGTTATTAACTATACAAAACAAGGGCATTTTTAGAGAAAGAAAATTATCGCAAGTTTGAACTAAATTCAAACTTGAGGCAATTTTGATTCCAACCAAATCAAGTCCAAAGGGGATGATACTTGGCAGAGAGGTATAAGGCATGGTGCAAGATTTATTGGCAAAGATTGAACATTAACGGAGAAGGGAGAAATGGCACTTGCATAAAGGAGTAAAAGAAGAGGAAGGAGAAGGTGATGGTGCATGGCTTGAGAGAAGAGACAACAAGGACTGATGCACACACAAAATTACACCAATATGAAGAATGCAACCCGCATGATGATTATGATGCAATGAATGACAAGAGGCACAGATGCAACATGACAAAGATGGGCATGGCAGTGCAATATAACCAAATGATGAACATGATGCAAGAAGCAAAATATGACAAAGTTAGAGACCAATAGTTGAGAAGGAAAAAGGCATGGGATATTTGCAAGTGTGTTATGGCTAATTCCAAATAAATGGAATATTTACTATAGCCCTCTAAATATCGAGAGGATATGTTTTAAAGAGAATCACCATGTGAATTCCCTCGATTTAAATGGATCAAATATCCATGCCATTTATTTAGTTGAGTTGCAAAAGATTTATGAGATGATGGCATGATGACATGATGCAATGCAAAAATAAAAGGCAGGCACAAATGAAACACACGGCGAAACCCGGAATATATGGAAGGCAACTGAAGCTCCGGTCTTGGGGCGTTACACCCTGCGGGTTCGGGAATTATGTAGTCATGACCGAGACACCTCTCCGGTCAATAACCAACAGCGGAACCTGGATGCCCATATTGATTCCTACATATTCCATGAAGATATTTTATTGGATGAACCTTTATGACTACATACGTAATTCCCTTTGTCTGTTGGTATGTTACTTGCCCGAGATTGGATCACCGATATCACTATACCTAGTTCAATCTCGTTACGGCAAGTATCTTTACTCATTTCGTAATACATCATCTTGCAACTAACTCCTTAGTCACTTTGCTTGCAAGCTTCTTGTGATGTGTATTACCGACATGGCCCAGAGATACCTCTCCGATACACGGAGTGATAAATCCCAATCTTGATTCACACCAGCTCAACAGACACCTTCAGAGATACCTATAGAGCATCTTTATGATCACCCAGTTACGTTGTGATGTTTGATAGCACACAAGGTATTCCTCCAGTATCTGGGAGTTGCATGATCTCATGGTCGAAGGAACATGTATTTGACATTAAGAAAGTAGTAGCAGTAAACTGAACAATCATATGCTATGCTAACGGTTGGATCTTGTCCATCACATCATTCTCCTAACGATATGATCCCTTTATCAAATGAAAACACATGTTTATGGTTAGGAAACCTTAACCATCTTAGATTAACGAGCTAGTCTAGTAGAGGCTCACTAGGGACGCGGTATTTGTTTATGTATTCACACATGTATTTAAGTTTCCGATCAATACAATTCTAGCATGAGTAATAAACCTTTATCATGATTTAGGAAATATAATAATAACCATTTTATTGTTGCCTCTAGGGCACATTCATCAGTCTCCCACTTGCACTAGAGTCAATAATCTAGTTCACATCACCATGTGATTTAACACCCATAGTTCACATTGCCATGTGACCAACACCCAAAGAGTTTACTAGAGTCAATAAATCTAGTTCACATCGCCATGTGATTAACACCCAAAGAGTACTAAGGTGTGATCATGTTTTGCTTGTGAGAGAGGTTTAGTCAACGGGTCTGTCATATTTAGATCCGTATGTATTTTGAAAATTTCTATGTCTACAATGCTCTGCATGGAGCTACTCTAGATAATTGCTCCCACTTTCAATATGTATCCAGATCGAGACTCAGAGTCATCCGGATCGGTGTCAAAGCTTGCATCGACGTAACTCTTTAAGACGAACTCTTTATCACCTCCATAAACGAGAAACATTTCCTTAGTCCTCTTTAGGCACCTAAGATAATTTTGACCGCTATCCAGTGATCTACTCCTGGATCACTATTGTACCCCCTTGCCAAACTCATGGCAAGGCACACAACAGGTCTGGTACATAGCATGGCATACTTTATAGAACCTATGACTGAGGCATAGGGAATGACTTTCATTCTCTCTATATATTCTGCTGTGGTCGGATTTTGAGTCTTACTCAACTTCACATCTTGTAACATAGGCAAGAACCCTTTCTTTGACTGATCCATTTTGAAGTTCTTCAAAACTTTATCAAGGTATGTGCTTTGTGAAAGTCCTATCAAGCATCTTGATCTATCTCTATGGATCTTGATGCCCAATATATAAGCAGCTTCACCTGAGGTCTTTCATTGAAAAATTCTTATTCATGTATCCTTTATGCTCTCCAGAAATTCTATATCATTTCCGATCAACAATATGTCATCCACATATAATATCTGAGATGCTACAAAGCTCCCACTCACTTTCTTGTAAATATAGGCTTCACCATAAGCCTGTATAAAACCATATGCTTTGATCACCTCACCAAAGCATATATTCCAACTCTGAGATGCTTGCACCAGTCCATAGATGGATCGCTGGAGCTTGCACACTTTGTCAGCACTTTTAGGATTGACAAAACCTTCTGGTTGCATCATATACAACTCTTCTTTAAGAAATCCATTAAGGAATGCAGATTTAATGTCCATTTGCCATATTTCATAATCATAAAATGCGGCAATTGCTAACATGATTTGAACAGACTTAAGCATCGCTACAGGTGAGAAAAGTCTCATAGTAGTCAACTCCTTGAACTTGTCGAAAACCTTTCGCGATAAGTCGAGCTTTCTAGATAGTAACATTACCATTAGCGTCAGTCTTCTTCTTGAAGATCCATTTATTCTCTATGGCTCGCCGATCATGGGCAAGTCCACCAAAGTCCACACTTTGTTCTCATACATGGATCCTATCTCATATTTCATGGTCTCAAGCCATTTATCGGAATCTGGGCTCATCATAGCTTCTTCATAGTTCGTAGGTTCGTCATGGTCTAGTAACATGACTTCCAGGACAGGATTACCGTACCACTCTGGTGCAGAACGTGCTCTGTTCGACCTACGAGGTCTAGTAGTAAATTGATCAGAAGTTTCTTGATCATCATCATTAGCTTCCTCTTTATTTGGTGTAGGCATCACGGGAACGAATTTCTCTAATGTGCTACTTTCCAAATTTAGAGAAGGTACAATTACGTCATCAAGTTCTACTTTCCTCCCACTCACTTCTTTTGAGAGAAACTCCTTCTCTCGAAAGGACCCATTCTTAGCAACAAATATCTTGCCTTTGGATCTGTGGTAGAAGGTGTACCCAATTGTTTCCTTAGGGTATCCTATGAAGACGCACTTCTCCGATTTTGGGTTTGAGCTTATCAGGCTGAAGCCTTTTGACATAAGTGTCGCAACCCCAAATTTTAAGAAATAATAGCTTAGGTTTCTTGCCAAACCATAGTTCATACGGTGTCATCTCAATGGATTTATATAGTGCCCTATTTAACGTGAATGCAGCTGTTTCTAATGCATAACCCCAAAACAATAGTGGTAAATCGGTAAGACAAATCATAGAACGCACCATATCCAATAAAGTACGGTTCGATGTTCGGACACACCATTACCCCGTGGTGTTCCACGTGGCATGAGTTGTGAAACTATTCCGCATTGTTTTAAATGAAGGCCAAACTCGTAACTCAAATATTCGCCTCCGCGATCAGATCGTAGAAACTTTACACCAATATGGCCTAAACGGCAGTGCCACAAGTATGTTGCACTATCATTATCAACTTTGCATATTTTGACCTCAATGTTATGAATATGTGTATCACTACGATTGAGATTTAAATAAACCATTTACATTGGGTGTATGACCATAGACGGTTTTATTCATGTAAACAGAACAACAATTATTCTCTGACTTAAATGAATAACTGTATTGCAATAAACATGATTCAATCATATTCATGGTCAACGCAAACACCAACTAACATTTATTTAGGATCAACACTAATCCCGAAGGTAGAGGGAGTGTGCGATGGTGATCTTATCAACCTTGGAATCACTTCCAACACACATCGTCACCTCGCCCTTAACTACTCTCTGTTCATTCTGCAACTCCTGTTTCGAGTTACTAATCTTAGCAACTGAACTAGTATCAAATACTCAGGGGCTACTACGAGCACTAGTAAGGTACACATCAATAATCTGTATATCAAATATACCTTTGTTCACTTTGCCATCCTTCTTATCCGCCAAATGTTAGGGGCAGTTCCACTTCCAGTGACCATTTCATTTGCAGTAGAGGCACTCAGTTTCAGGCTTTGGTCCAGCTTTGGGCTTCTTCATGGGAGCGGCAACTTGCTTGCCATTCTTCTTGAAGTTCCCTCTCTTTCCCTTGCCCTTTTTCTTGAAACTAGTGGTCTTGTTTAACCATCAACACTTGATGCTCTTTCTTGATTTCTACCTTCGCCGATTTTAGCATCGCGAAGAGCTCGGAAATTGTTTTCATCATCCCTTGCATATTATAGTTCATCACGAAGTTCTAGTAGCTTGGTGATAGTGACTAGAGAACTCTGTCAATCACTATCTTATCTGGAAGATTAACTCCCACTTGATTCAAGCGATTGTGGTACCCAGACATTCTGAGCACATGCTCACTGGCTGAGCTATTCTCCTCCATCTTGTAGGCAAAGTGTCGGAGTAATGGGCCACGGCACGCCCAACCGGGACCTGTGGATCTTTCAAGACATCGGGCGAGCGCGCCTCTTGCCGCGTCTCCACCGGCGACCTTGGGAGGCCGAGTCCCGGTGGCGACCTTCGGAGAAGCCGAGTCCGAGGCGGCGACTCAAGCAAGCCGACTCGTGCTTGCACCTTGGGGAAGACTATGGAGTCGGCTCGCGACCTTCATGCAGACCGATGCGGGAGCGGCCCGACGTGGTCGCCCTTCCGCCACGAGGGCTCGGCATGGCTACCGAGCCAGATTGCGGAGATCTCCGCAAGGCGCTGCATGTTGCCATGCCACCTCGACCTCACCACACGGCGTAATGCATTGTGCCCACGACGCCGTGGTACGCCCAGATCGCCGGCCAACTGTCGATGGGTGAATCGAGACGGCAGAGCGCCTGAAGACGGCCCTGTGGGAGTCGGCCTCCCCGGAGTCGGCCGCCTCCCCGCCAGGGCCCCACGAGCCATAAACCAGATTGGATGGGGAGTGGCGACAGTAATCGCCTGACAGACGGCGGCACTGTTGCCACGACACCATGACCGAGCCTGCGTCATCAGGAGCGCCGCACAGTGTCGACCTGTCTGCGGGACCCACCAGTCGGCGGGCCCCAGAAGCCGGCAGGAAGGACGACGGCGTGAGAGACAGACGGCTGGGGGCCACGCCCAGTCAGATTACTATTGTACCCCCGGGGGGTAGGCCTATATAAACCCCCCGAAGCACCCATGCAAAGGGTTCGGCCTTGGATAGATTTAGACACACAGAAAGCAGAGGAGAGAGCCAGCCTCGCTCCCTCTTGCCTCCCGATACAGCTCCAGGAGCGCCTTTGTAACCATCTCACCATAGTGATCATGCGAAGACCCCGCAGAGCAGCAGTAGGGGTGTTATCTCCCCGGAGAGCCCCGAAGCTTGGTAAGATTCGCCGGCGTGCATGTTCGCCTCATCCTGCTTCAGCACCGGCGACGTTCTACTCGCTACCCCACCATGATAAGCCACCCGCTGGCATATGTCGCACCCAACCTCGACATTTGGCGCCACCATGGGGCCAGTGCACCGCCGTCCGGAGATCTGTTCTCGACGGGAACCTTTTCCTCCTCGCGGCGAAGCGAGCCAGCCAGCTCGCCAGATGGAGTCTGCATTGACGACATTGCAGACGGCGCGAAGCCGCCTGGCGCTGCGAGCGCCTCGCCAACTCATCGGTGAGGTGCGCCTCCGACGAAGCCTCGCACTAAGCATGTGAACACGGTGGCCCGAGAACCTTCGCGGGCCTCCTTGACCAACTCCACGTCGCCGCGAGCTGCCGCCAGATTTGAATCCGAGGCTCCTTCCGACCCGATGCTGGTCGACTCCGACGCCAGACGCTCGATATCTTCCCCACCAACGTAGTGGTCTCGACGAGCCGCTTCCGTGCGAGGAGAGTGGCAGAAGCGCCGTCACGGAGTTGCTCGTCATCGGCCACGGCGAGCACTCCGGCGAAGACGCCCAGGACCCGCTGCCAGCGGTCCTGCAAGACCTGACCGCGCCCATTCCAGAGGATGTGGACGCTGAGACGCTGGAAGAACGCTGCCTTCAGATCATCGAAGGCGCCAAGAAGTTGGCAAGCATGAGACGCTTGTCAGAAGCATACCAGCGCGAGATGTATCGCGCCGTAGGCGGCTCGCTGGCTCCGACTGGGCCGAGCCGTCTGGGTGCGGTCCGACAGCGTGGCGCAGCCATTGCCGACTTGCTCGGGACGAAACGCCCCGTGTACGCCACCCCTGCGGAGAATATCCGCGCCGCCCAAGCGGCGACCGAAGAGCTGAAGAACTTTGAGGGCGAAGAACACCGTGTGATGACGGAGCGAGTCCAGCAGCTCCTCGATGCGGTTGCTGCGCAAAACGCGGCAGGCGGCCGCGCAGATGCGCTGCAGCAGCCAAACGACAACTTACCCCCTCGCCGAGATCAAGGCGCGACCTCCCGGACGCCGAATGGCGGAGTCCGCGGAAGGAAAGAGAAGGAGCCGGCTGTCAGTCACAGCCGGACTCGCCTCACCATCGAGCGCGACCAAGACGGCCGCCCAAGAGCAGTGGAACGACGGGATGATTATCTGCCTCCCCCGCCCCAAAGTGCGGCGAGTTTCCCCGCCGCCTGTAGAGCATCCGACTCTCGGAGGTCGCCTTGGCCGCCGAGAAGGAGTCGGAGAGAATGACGCCCGCCATCGGATCGACCGACTCCACCGATCCTCGCGCTGAAGAAGAAGATGAGTTGGGTCCGCTTTGCTTGGGCCCCGTGACGTAGACGAGCCCTTCCCAAAGGGTTCATGCTTCCCCGAGACACACCTAAGTACACCGCCTCCGGAAGCCGAGGACTGGCCGATAGACTACTCCACGGCCGTCAACATAGCAAACGGCAACAAGCGAGTTGCGTGAAGTATGTTCCCCTCATGCTCTGTGGCACGGCCCGACATGGCTGAACAGCCTGAAGCCCCGCAGCATCAATAGCTGGGTCGATTTCACGAAGCCTTCATTCGTAACTTCACCAAAGACGCATGCGACCTCCCAAGCCGCCGCCTCTCCTTGTGCAGTGCAAGGCTCTGAAGAATCAACGCGTGACTACCTCACGCGCTGGGGCGAACTTCGAAACTCCTGTGAGGGCGTGCACGAGGTGCAGGCCATCGAGTACTTCACTGCTGGGTGCCGAGAGGGCACCCTCATCAAGCACAAGCTCCTCTGCGATGAGCCCGAAACCCTTGACGAACTGCTAGTCATAGCGGATAAGTATGCCACTGCCGACCCTTCCATGAAGACGGAGATTCAAGTCAACGCGGCTGGCAAAGTGACTCCAGTGCTCCTGTAACCCCGGCCGAGACGCCAGCCGCGACAAAGACAGAAACGACAACAAGCGCAAGGCCCCACAGCCGACTTCCAACAGTCGGCAGGTCGCAGTAGTAGAAGATCAGCAGCCGGAGGGGCAGCCCCCGGCCAAGCAGCAGAAATGCGGCAAGTCCAATTGGTTGCCAGCTTTCTCCTATGAGCAGACTTTGGACGGTCCTTGCAAGTTCCACAGCGGCGTGAAGCCTTCGAACCACACCACAAGAAAGTGCCACTGGCTCGCCAGAATCGCCAAGGGAGACGGCCTTACTCCTCTGCCGCCTGCAGGGCCGCCGCCTCCGCCGCCCACCCCAGCCGGGCGCACTGGCCACGGTCGGCGCCCAAGACGAGTTCCCTAAGAGCACGGAGCCTACATAGTGTTCACCGGTGTGGCGGATGACCAGACAAAGAAAGCGCCAACAACAAAGAAGAAGTAAATGCAATAGCAACGGATGCTCCAGAGTTCATGCATTGGTCCGAGAAGCCTATCGCTTGAGTCGGGCGGATCACCCGAGGTGATGCGAATCGTGCTCCCACGCCTGGTCTTAGGCGCGACCTTGGCCACCGATAGGCGGGCGCCTGCTTTCACGGGTCCCGATAAGACAGAGGCAGCAGCATAAACATCCTGTACAAAGACACCATGGAGAAGCTCGGAATCAGGCGAAGACAGCTGCAGAGCAGCCGCACAGTGTTCCATGGAATTGTACCCGGCCTCTCCTACTCACTAATCGGCAAGATCCTGATAGACGTCCTCTTCGGAGAGAAGGATCACTTCCGTCGAGAGCCGGTCTGGTTCGAGGTGGTGGACTTGGAGAGCCCGTACCACGCACTGCTTGGCCGGCCTACCTTGGCCAAGTTCATGGCGGTTCCCCACTACTCCTACCTCAAGATGAAGATGCCGAGCTCCAAGGGGATCCTGACCATCGCCGGTCACTACAAGAATTCGTCCGCTTGCCCGGCCGAAAGCAGTCGGCTGGCCGAGTCTTTGGTGATCGCAGCCGAGAAGCGGCTCCTTGACCGAGTCGTGGCGATGGCTGGAAAGCAGCCAGAGATGTCGCCCGACCCCAAGGAGTCGGAGGCAGAAGGATCATTCAAGCCGGCTAAAGAAACCAAGAAGATACCCTTGGACCCGGAGCACCCAGAGAGATACGTCTGTCAGAGGCATGTGCCTTGACAAAGAAATAGGAAGGCGAGCTCGTCGATTTCCTCCGTGAGAATCGGGACATCTTCGCATGGTCCCCCAAGGACATGCCGGGTGTGCCGATGTGAAGCCTGTCAGAAGAGAAGAGAAGAGTTGTTGGAGAAGAGATAGCCCGGCTCCTGGCAGCCGGATTCATTATGGAAGTGTTTTTTCCAGAGTGGCTAGCAAACCCAAAGGCTGGTAATCAAGAAAACAAGCAGTGGCGGATGTGTATCGACTACACAAGCCTCAATAAAGCCTGCCCGAAGGACCCGTTTGGTCTGCCAAGGATTGATCAGGTGATAGACTCCACAGCCGGATGCGAGCTATTGAGTTTCCTAGACGCATACTCAGGATATCACCAGATCAAGCTGAATCCCGCAGACAGACTGAAGACCGCATTCATCACACCATTTGGAGCCTTCTGCTACCTGACAATGACGTTCGGCTTAAGGAATGCCGGTGTCACCTTTCAGCGTTGCATGCAGAAGTGCCTCCTCAAGCAACTCGGTAGGAACGCCCATGTCTATGTGGATGATGTGGTGGTGAAGACGGAAAAGCGTGGGACGCTGCTGGAAGACCTCAAAGAGACCTTCGAAAATTTGCGCCGATTCCAGATCAAGCACAACCCCGAGAAGTGCGTGTTCGGAGTCCCAGTCGGCCAGCTCCTTGGCTTCCTGGTCTCCGAACGTGGCATAGAGTGCAACCCCGTGAAGATCAAGGCCATTGAGAGGATGGAGGTACCCAGCCGACTGTCGGATGTGCAGAAGTTCACCGGCTGCTCAAGGCCCATCACCGACGATTTATCATCGGTTGGGAGAAAGCTCGCTTTGTTTCAACTTATGAAGAAGACCACCTTTTTCGAGTGGAACCATAAGGCAGATGAGGCATTTCTCCAACTGAAGAAGATGTTGGCAACTCCCCCTGTGTTGGCGGCCCCGACTCCCAAAGAGCCCATGCTCTTGTACATCGCCGCCACCAGCCGGGTAGTCAGCACAGGCATCGTAGTCGAGCGCAAGGAGGAAGGCAAGGCACTTCCAGTCCAGAGACCGGTGTATTACCTAAGCGAGGTATTGTCGACCTCCAAGCAGAACTACCCTCACTACCAGAAGATGTGTTACAGCGTGCATTTTGCCGCCAAGAAGCTGAAGCCCTATTTTCAAGAGCACCCAATCACTGTGGTTTGCACTGCCTGTCGTGGTTCTAAGTCTGACAGTAGAGTGGGGGTAGGTAAGGAGAGGCAAGGTCCTAGCTATGGAGAGGTTGTGAACACAAGCGATGTATGAAGTTCAGCCCTTCTCGGAAGAAGTAAAGCCCTACGCCTCGGAGCCCCGAGGCGGTCGAGTGGATTATGAGTGTAGGTATTACAAGAGTGCGAACCCCTATCTCTGGGGGGTGGCTTATATAGAGTGCGCCAGACCCCAGCCAGCCCACATAATGGAGAGGTTAAAGTACATTAAGCTCAAGGCATCGTAACGCCTCATAAGGTGCCTTAACTATTATTAAGTCTATTCAATTACAGGCCGTTGCGCTGAAGAGTGCCTTCGACCTTCCGGTGGTCGAGTGCGCCTTCATGGTCGAAAGTGAGTCTTCCATGGTCGAGTCCTTCCAACAATGAGTGGGTTCTTCTTCGTCGATCGAAGATGATCTCTTCTCGAGTTTCCTTGGTAGGACGTTTAGGTCAGGCCTATGACCCTACCCTAGGTACATGAATCCATCATTAGCCCCCAATGGATTGAGGCTTGAGTGAGGAAGGAGTTGACGCTTGTTTCGATTGTCTTTGCTTACCGACTATGTGTTGTTCTCGATCAAGATCTTCTCTGTCTGATAACAAGCAACTTTTCTTCATCGACTCGATCCATTCTTGTTCTCTAGTCGAGTGATCTTTTATACGTTGTTCCCGAGCACGGATCGCAAGAAACTTAGCGCTATAAGTCGATCCGCAGCTTCATGGATTCTCGAGATACGAAATTTGGGGAAGCGCTGGTGGAACGGACCGCGCGCCGGATGGGACATGACAGGACGCCGATCTCCGTGCGCTTTTTCCGCCACGACAGCAAAGGCAACTGTTTTGGGATATGATTGATTGCTCGGGTCCACATGTCATCCACTCGAAGGGATGTTATAAATGCAACTCGTGAGGGTTTTCGCACAAGACCTGTTCTTCCTCCTCTGCTCTCTCCGTCTCCGCCATCAAGCAATCGCCGCCGCCTCGCTTCTCTTCGCGACTCGCCGGCGCGGCTATGGGCAAAGAGACGACGGCGGCGCTGGAGCGCGTGAAGAAGGCGCCGGCGGCGGAGAAGGCGTCGGCGGCCGAGAAGGCGAAGGGGAGATCCACCAGCCGCAGCGGTTCCTCGTCGAGATCCCGTTTGCCGAAGGGCTGGGTCCAGGGAGATTGGATCCAGTCGACCATCAGGGAGAAGGATCTCCTCGATATGGCCAACGACGGGCTGATCCCCACGGCGCCGCAAGGCTTCCCGCAAAGAGTGGCAACCCCAGCCGAGGAGGGTGAGTGTGTGCTCCTAGCCACCCATGTTGATCGAGGATTTTCCCGCCACGAGTGTTTTCTTTCGTGGCTTTCTGAATTTCTTTGGGGCCCAGCTCCACCATTTTACTCCAAACTCCATCGCGTATCTTGCTGCATTTGTGTCTATGTGTGAAAACTTCCTGGGCTGTCGACCGCACTGGGGTTTGTTCAAGTATATCTTCACATGTCGCCTCAGACCGTGAAGAAAGCAAGTCCCGGCGAGAAGACCCAAGTAGTTCTGGGATGTGCGGGGCCTAGGAATCCAATTGAGGAATAAGAGCACCTTCCCAGCTATGTCTTTTTCCCGAGTCAGTCAGTGGGTGGCAATCGACCTGTTCTCTATCGAGAATGAGTCGACGCCGACAATGAGTGGTCTTCCTCCATTAACCATGAGTCGAGAGAACAGACCCTCCTCCCTGAAGGTGGTTCCAGAGGAGAGAGCTGATGTGAATATGTTGATGGATCGCGTGGTACAGCTGGTTCGGGACGGTGTGACTGGTATGGACCTCTTGGAGGTTTTTCTTCGGAGGCGAATCCAGCCTCTTCAGTTCCGGAGCCACTGCATGTGGCTGTACTGCGGAACCGAAGACGAGACTCGCTTCAACCCGGAGGCAGTCGACGACGCCATAGTGGAAAGGTGGATGGCTGCGATCACCGGGAACAAGGACAACCCTCGCGGATCCCGGAGGATTTCTCCACTTGACCATAATAGCGCCTGCATAAGGTATATTTGCTCTGTCTTCCATTGTATATCCGCCAATGTGTTTCGTGATTTGGTCGATTGAGCTCGCTTTGACGCTTCTGTGCCCTTACCGAGCTATACTCAATGCCCAATGGCGCCAGTTCAATCGAGGAGGGGGAAGACAGGGGGAGAGCCAGAAGAGTGGGATTCAGACGCTGCCGAGGATGACGACGACGACGATGATGATGACGAGGATGAAGAAGAGGAGGAAGAGGAGGAGGTTGCACCACCGCGCCGAAAGGCGGTCAAAACTTGTGCACTACCCTTCGATCGAACGCGTGAAGGAGTTATGACGCCTCGCAGTCGACTAAACGCCTCGGACCGCTTCTCCGGTGCCGACTGAGAAGGCGCCAAAGCAGTCGAAGGTAGCTCCGTCGAGGCCAACCAAGCCTTTGCCAAAAATGAAGGTGTCCATCCCCACCATATCAGGGTAAACAAATCACTTAAATCTTCTTGTTCTATACAAATTTTGTCTCTGGTCGATACTTGAATCGATCAACTGATTCTTTGCAACTTCAGTGCTGCGACTTCCGAAACCTCAGGCAAGGCCGAGGACCATGAGATGGAAGACGCGGCGACCTCAAATCCCGGTACCGCATCTTTAATTCTGTTCTTAGTCGACTAACTCATAGTTTCTGACTTTGACTCTTTTCTGAAGCTCCAACCAATGACATTATCACCCTTCCCGACCATTTATGATGAGGATGAGGAACCATTGAGGTATAGGAGGAGCAGGAAGGCATCATCGCAAAGCAGCCCAAGATGTGACGGCGCCGAGACTATTATGACGGAAGGGGAGGCCAGCACTGACATACGCGTGTCCTTCAGCGGTGTTGTTGACGAGTGCTCGACCCACTTGCCGTCGAGTGCTGGGCAGCTTCGCTCTTCGCCACGCACCACGCCCCGGAGGACCAAGCTAGTGCTGCTAAGGAGGCGATCCGTCAAGCAGGATCATGATGGAGCAGGTGAAGATCGCTCGATGCGAGCCAAGCAGCTTACGACGCCAGACTCCGCCCTTCAAAGCAATGTTCAGTCGATCGACCACCGCCTGCTCTGTTAGGATATGCTATCAAAACTTTTCTTTTCGAATTATAACAGATCACCCACTATGTGTGTTGGTAAAACTCCGTGACAGCGGGCATCGCTGAGTGCACCCCGGTGTAGTCCCTATATAAAGTCGATCACTGGCAGTCGGTCTTAGGCTTTATAAGTAAATATTGATCATCACTCAAATGAAACGAATGGGTTTCTGAAACCAGTGGGGGCACGCTGAGTGCACCCACTAGGTGTAGTCCCCGAGACCGTGGTCGATCACCGCGCTTGATTACGATCTGAAGAAGTTTTGGTCGACTGGTCGACTCTTTTTTTTTGGTCGACTAGTCGACTTTGTCTTGAATAAGACCAGTGGGGGCACGCTGAGTGCACCCACTGGGTGTAGTCCCCGAGACTACGGTCGAATGCTTGCATTCGACTGTAGTCTTAGAAACGTGTCATTTTTCTCTATTCACTCGGAAGTGAATCATCTTTGACATTTTGTCGATTGATTCTTCATAGAAATCCTGTGATCTTCTTGCGCGCTTATATCGAATGGGAGCAAGCATATTCAGCTCGAGTTGGACTTGAAGCTAGTGCGGGAGAATCGACGAAGGCAAAGGAGGAGACCAAAGGTATGTTTGGTGAGACTTCGACGACTCCTTTCTCCCCTCATTTGCTTCAAACTTGACTTTGCTGTAATTTACAGGCAAGGTGAAGGAGGCCCAGAGGAAGAAGGAGCTTGAGCTGTCCGAGAAGATCAAGCTTGCCGAAAAAAAGCTAGCCTCACCACCAAGCTCAACAGATAACACCAATCAAGGCTGCTCGCCATTGCCACCAAGGATGTCGACCGACCGAAAGTCGACAAGACCACTCGACCGAGAAGATCAACCAGTTGTCCGGGAAGAAGAATGACCGAAGGCTTCGGTGGTCTTGCTAAGAAATTGTTCCTTATGCTCAAGGTAGTCTTTTCACTCGACCAATTCTTCCAACTGTTATGTTCCCATTCGACTATTTTCTTGATTCGGGTTTTGTCTTTGCAGAGTTCTCGTCGCAACTTTGAAGAAGAAACCAGCCACCGAGAGCGAACCTTGACCCCGCCAATTCTCCGTGAATGATGAAGTTGCCATGAACGCCTTCCGACCGAGTCACGTGTTGCCGCTGCCGTGGATTACCTCGCAAGGGTGAAGGTTGCTACGCCTCGCATCGACTCGACGCTCGCCCGGCGACACTCCAAATGACCTCGAGTCGTTGATGGCTCGACCGAACGCCGCCCCCGACCGAGTGCAAGAGTGGAAGAAGGCTTCTTCTGCCAGGGCGCAGATGTCGCCTCGGTTCCGGCGCGAGTCCATTGCAAGGATGCCGAGAAGATAAGTGGCGATTCTCGAGTGGCCAACACCAAGAAACACGACTTCAGTCCTTCATGGAGACTTTCATCGCTTCGCTACACGGATCGCAGATGGGATTGACCTCAACGAGTTCGTTGCTCTTCCAGCCTCCACGAGAGGGTAAAAACTTTCCTTGAGTCTTACACTTTAAATTTGCCTCGGTATGCCGAGTGGAATTGTAACCGATAAAACCTTAATGTGCTTAGTGCCCGAGCACTCTCGGTTCTTTTAGGTATCGACCTAAATTTGGATTGATGTTTGGATATGATTGCTTTTGGCTTGAATTGTCCTTTGCGGTGTTAACAACAAGATGCCCACTGCAATGACTTATTCCTTAGGCGAGCACTGGCTGCAGCTAAGCCTCCGAGTGAGAGGTTTGCTCTTCACTCGGTAGGATTTCTTATACCTTAGGCGAAGCTGGCTGCAGCTAAGCCCCGAGTGAGAGGTTTGCTCTTCACTCGGAGGATTTCTTATACCTTAGGCTAGCACTGGCTGCAGCTAAGCCCCCGAGTGAGAGGTTTGCTCTTCACTCGGTAGGATTTCTTATATCTTAGGCGAGCACTGGCTGCAGCTAAGCCCCGAGTGAGAGGTTTGCTCTTCACTGTAGGATTTCTTATATCTTAGGCGCAGCACTGGCTGCAGTTAAGCCCCGAGTGAAAGGTTTGCTCTTCACTGTAGGATTTCCGTTGTATTTGTGGCTAAGCTCGGAGGAGAGGGTCGCAATGACCTGCACCTCGCCTTCCTTATGTAGCGCACATCATACTTATGGTGTAGCTCGGAGGAGAGGGTCGCAACGACCTGCACCTCGCCCTCCTTATGGGCACACACGCTATTTATGGTGTAGCTCGAGGAGAGGGTCGCAATCGACCTCGCGCCGCCTCCTTCTTGCAGCACACACGCTACTTATGGTGTAGCTCGAGGAGAGAGGTCGATCGACTGCGCCCGCCTCCTTAAGAGCGACATTGTACTTAGGCGAGTACTTGGACTGCAGCTAAGCCTCCGAGTGGAAGTCCGCTTACCACTCGGTAGGATTTTTAATAACTTAGGCGAGCACTCGGGCTGCAGCTAAGCCCCGAGTGGAAGTCCGGCTTGCCACTCGGTAGGATTTCTTATATCTTAGGCGCAGCATCGGACTCAGCTAAGCCTCCGAGTGGAAGTCTGGCTTACCACTCGGTAGGATTTTTGGTTACTTAGGCTAAACGGATTCGCTGGCTAAGCCTCCGAGTGGAAGTCCGCTTACCACTCGGTAGGATTTGTATAAACTTAGGCTAAATGGATTCGCGATTAAGCCACCCATCGGGGAAAATTTTATCGACAAAAATAAAAGTGACAAAAATTATGAAGGAATTATGACACTATTATTTCAAGCCCATGAACTACGTATATTTTATTACAACTCTTCCGAGTGAAAACTTTATGTAAAACGGGCGGAGCAGATCCGCATTCCAAGCTCGGGCTCTTCGATATTGTGTTCGACGCTAGAGACGATATTCCCGTTGTGGAGAACCTTGTGACGATGAAGGCCCTTCCTGTGAGGGAGCGAGCTTATGTTGTTTCGCTGATCCACTCGAAGGACCAGATCCCTTCCCGGAAGGCTCGACCTCTCACATTTCTCGGCGTAAAGGCGACGCAAGTCTTGTCGGTAGATGGTCGAGCGGATCGAGCCATCTCCCTTCCTCTTCTAGGAGGTCGATCGCATCTTGACGCGCTTGCTCAGCTTCGCTTCATTGTAAAGTTCAATTCGGGAGCATTGTGAAGGAGATCACTCGGTAGGACTGCTTACGCTTCCATAGACCAGAAGAAGGAGTTCTTCCGTCGACCGATTAGGGCGTGGTTCGCAAACCCCAAAGCATCAAGGGAGTTCGCAACCCAAGCTCCAGCCGATGCTTGAGATCTCGATAAGTCGGGGCTTCAAACCCTTGAGGATTAATCCGCTGGCTCGCTCGCTGGCCCATTCGACCGTGGGTGGGCGATCAAGCGTAGTCGACTCGGTGCCTTTGGCGCTGCAGAAATCTTGAATTCTTCCGAGTCAAAATTCACCCATTATCCGTGATAATGCCGTATGGACCCCATATCTGAACGCCGCCTCCGATGAAGGAAAACAGAAGATCAAGGCCAAGACTTTTGATTGGTTTAGCTTCAATCCACTTGGTGAACTTGTCGATCGCTACCAAGACATGCTGAAACCGCTCCGACCTGTTCGCAAGGGACCCACCATGTCCAACCCCATACCGCGAAAGGCCGACGAGTGGAATGGTCTTCGTGGCATCGACGCAGCTTGTGTGACATATTGAGTAGAACCGCATCCTTCGTGACTTGTCCACTATTTCTTTCGCCATCTCATTTGCCCTTGGCCAAAAAATCGCTCGGTATGCTTTGGCTACAATGGTCCGAGAGGACGATGGTGACCACAGTCCCCGAGTGGATGTCATTGAGTATGACTCGACCTTGTTCTCGCGCAAGCAGTATTTTGTCCGACTCGTCAAAGCTTTCTATACAACCGCCCTTTGATAACGGTAAAGGCTTTGGATCGACGGACGATCGCCGAGCCTCTTCCTCATCTTCGGGAGTTCGTTTCTCGTAATATATGCGATGTATGGAATTGTCCAATCGGAGTGACCACTAAAACTTCCATGACCAAGTCGACCACTACCGGACCTCAACCTCACCAGTCTGTGGCACTCTTGGGCTGTGGAGCCTCTCGTGAAGGATCTTCTTTAATCGACGGAGTGCGATATGCTCCAAAAACACACCACCGAAATGGCTTCTCTTTTGGAGCCTATCTTCGCAAGATCATCTGCTGCTTGATTTTTCAGTCGGGGATGTGATGGAGTTCCAACCCTCGAACTTTTTTTCCAGCTTCCTCACTGCATTGCAAGATCAAATATAGCCGGGCTTCACGCCCCACCTTCATCACTTGATCGACCACTAGATCTGAGTCGCCATAGACCATCAAAGCACGGACGCCGAGTGAGATGGCCATGCGCAATCCATATAAGAGGGCCTCAGATCGCCTCATTGTTGAGGAATCAAAGTGAATCGAACACATACCTAAGCTTATCTCCTCTCGGGGAAACCAAAACAACCCCAAAGACTGTAACCATTCAAAGATCTTGGAGCCGCAAAGAACATGGTCCAATGCTCCGAGTGAACTTCAGCCGGTTGCTGTTGTTCAATCCACTGCAAGGAAATCCGCTATAGCCCGGGACTTAATGGCTTTTGCCTCGAATTTGATATCAAGGAAGAAGTTCAATCGCCCATTTCGCTACTCGACCGTTGCGCTCATAGCAGATCTCTAATAAAGGAGCGTCACGACGAATCGTGATAGAATGATCGAGAAATAATGAGCAACCTTCTTCGTGGTCATGTATATACCATACACAAGCTTCGATAATGAGGATATCTTCGCTGATGGAGTCAAGACATCGACAAATAATACACCGGGCGCTGAACTTTGAAGGCCTTTCCTTCCTCTTCCCGCCGATCAGAAGCACAAGATCGACAACTTGTCCAAAGGGCTGCAATATAAAGCAACAGAGGCTCTTTGCTGATTGGAGCAGCAAGCACCGCTGGGTGGAGAGCAGAGCTTTAGCTCGCAAACGCCGCATCGCTCGAGTCCACTCGAATTTGTCAGCCTTCTTCATCACCGGTAAAGAGGCAATGCCTTTTCACCGAGTCGTGAGATGAATCGACTTAAAGCGCCAAGCATCCAAGAAGCTTCGGACGCCGTGCACTCGACAGTATGCTTTCATTCGGAGAATAGTGCCGATCTTTTAGGGTTAGCATCGATCCTCGCTCGAAACGAGAAACCGAGTAATTTTCCACCAGTGACTCCGAACGCACTTTGACGGATTGAGCTTGATATCGCACTTCCGAGGTTGGCAAATGTTTCGCGAGGTCAGCAAGCAGGTCGGAACCTTTTCGCGACTTAACGACGATATCATCCATATACGCCCACATTCCGACTGATTTGAGTGAGAAGACACTTCAATCATTCGCGATAAATGTGGCTTCGCATTCTTGAGGCCGAATGGCATGGTGATATAGCGAAGCACCTTAATGGAGTGATGAAAGCTGTTTTATTTCATCGGGCCCATACAGACGGATCTCGATGATACCCGAATATGCATCTAGAAAAGACATCTTCACATCCCGCTGGTCGAGTCAACAATTTGATCTATGCGGGGAGAAAATGATCCTTCGGCAGGCCCGATTGATGTGCTTAAAATCAATGCACATGCGGAGCGAGTTGTCCTTCTTGGGAACCATGACGACATTAGCAAGCCACCTGAGTGATATATCTCTCGGATGAATCCTCGCCGCCAACAACGAGCCACTTCTTCACCAATAGCTTTTTCTTCCGACGGGCGGACCAAGATGCTCTTTCGACTGGTTTTGCCGACTTGTCGACTCGAGGCGATGCTCAGCCAGCCCCCTGAACACCGGCATGTCACCGGCTTCCATGCGAAATGTCCCAGCTTCACGGAGGAACCGGATGAGCGCTTCTTCCTATTTCGGTCGAGTGTTGTGGAGATGTGGGTCGGGCTGCATTGGGATCACCGGTGAATATGGATCGCTTCGCCTCACCGCATTTAATCAAATGCGCACTCGTGGCTGGCTTTTGATCGTAATAAATCACTCGGATCTGCTTTTGCTTGTATTCGTCGAATTCGACCGCCACTTGGGAGTCGGCAATCTTCGAGCCCTTCCGAAAGCACTCTTCGCTTTCTTCCGATCGCCGGTGAAAGTGATCACTCCCTTGGGGCCTGCATTTTCAGTTTGAGGTACACATAGCATGGTCGAGCCATGAATCGTATGTAGGCTGGCCTCCCCAAAATGGCGTGGTATGCACTCACGAAAATCCACAACCTCAAAGGTCAACTTTTCCTGCGAAAGTGCTTGGAATCACCAAAACCACGCCCGTAATATTTGGCCGAGTGAGTTGGCCTTCTTCCCTGGTATGACTCGCGGAAACTCATATTGTGGTGCTCACGACATCGGAATGCCCATCCCTTTCAAAGTATCCGCATATAACAAATTCAGCCCACTACCACCATCCATCAGCACTTTCGTCACCGAGTGCCTTCGACAATTGGATCGACCATCAACGCTTGCCGCCCAGGTGGCAATGTGAGTCGGTGATCAGATTGGTCTAATGTGATGGGTGTTTGGGACCACTTCACATAACTTGGCTTTACTGGGCAACCATGTTCACCTCACGTTAATGACTTTCACGACTTTTGCTTTCCACATCCGCGAAGATCATCGAGTGGAGTTGACATGGATATTCTTCCTCACCGTCCTCTTTGTCTCCGCCTTGTCTCGCTCCTTCTCCTTGTCCTTAGACTGTTTTCCTTGAAACCGCTGGATCGTGAGTCGACATCTGGCAGTGGTGTGCTTTGGGTAAATGATGTTGCCCTCTTATCTTTCTTCGTGTGAATATGGCATGGCATATCCATCACGCTATCGCTTTCTTTATCTTTTTTACTTTCTTAGGATTCCGTGATCCTTTCGCTTCCCCTTGAACTTCCCAGTCGAAGTCAGCGGGGCTCTCCAGAGCTTGGCTCGGCTTCCGCTTCGCTCCGATTTCGAATTTCCTTCCGATCGACTTGGCTTGTATTTGCCGCTGGAGTCGGTCTCTTCCTCGCCACATGCATTTTGGTAGCAATCTCCATCATTCGACTCAGGTCATGTCACGGTTCACCAAACTTCAAACTCAATTCTGTTTTTGACGCCATCTTTGAAGGCATAAACCGCCTCGATGGTCGGACACATTTTCCACAAGATGGTGCAAAGTAATCCACCGCTGAATGTACTCTGAGAGTTTCATTGGTCTTCGACACAAACTTGCAGCTCACAAACCAGCCGATCGCTTGCAAGTCCCTTCAAAAGTCCCGACGAACACTGGACAAATCTTCCCAAGTATAAATATCGCTAGGAGGTAATCGATTCAGCCATGCTCGCGTAACCTTCCAACATGAGGGCAAATGCTTCATGGCCACCTCATCATTCCCACCACCAATCTGAACAGCCACTCGGTAATCTTCAAGCCAAGTTTCGTGCTTGATTCCCAAAGGAACTTGTTGACTCGCTGCTAATCTGAAATTGGGGGAATTATCGCGGCTCTGATAGCCTCGCTAAAACACTCCGACCGTAAACATGCACTCGATCGCTGGTGGGTGCATCTCTCGGTCCGCCGATGGCTCTGCTCGGTCAACCAAGCCTTGCACGATAATGGATCGCTACAAAGCCTGGTTCCTCGGGCCGATCGGAACTCTTCGCCTGCATTGAATCGATGTCTCCTTCTTGCCGCCGAGGAGCGACTGACCCTTCCTCGGAGGGGAAACGGCACTCGACGCCTATTATCCCGGTCGAATCAGTCTCCAGATCGCTCGCTGGTTGTCTCGCCTTCTCGCCGCGGAGGCGATCCGGCAGGAGTCGATCGACAAAGATTCGCAGCGATGGATCGACCGCGGAATCCTGTTGCGCGATCGCGACACGCTGAGTTTCGTCTCCGCTGCGCGGAGTAAATCTCGATCGCCGCAAGCCTCTCCCGCCTTCCGACCGACCGGCCGATGGACTCGCTATACGAAGTTCCAAAGCTACTAAATTTGAATTGGCGGCGGTATACCGAGTCGATGGGAAGAGTCGACGCCGACCGGCTTCGATTCGTTGTGCTGCACAGGCTGCCGAAAGTGCTCGCTGAAGATTCTCCAGCGGCGGCCGCTCAGCGACAAGTACAAACGTGCTTCCTCCAAGGCGCCGAGCCTCGGGGTTTCTCCGGCGGGAGTATGCAGGCATCCATGTTCTCGGGCGGCTCTTCTCTCGCAGAGAGTCGAGTGTCTCGGCTGGTACTCCTCGTGCTTTGCACGGGTCTCTCCTCCGCCTGCTCCGCCGCCATGGGCGGCCGGAGGGCTTGCGGGGCCGCCGACCATGAGGATTTCCGCCACCGATCACTGCTATCACACTGATGCAGCTTTCACGGAGCCGCCGACAGATCGAACAAAGTCAGAGGGACTCGCTGGCTCAATGGCCGCGACACTGGCGATGGCTGTCTGGGCGAGCCACCGCGGCTTTACCCACCGCTGAGCCTCGATCGACCAGAGCGCTTGCGCCAGGGGAGTCCGGTAGGCGATCGATGGGGAGTCGACCGACACGGGTCGACGGTTGCCGCAGCAGAACGCCACGAACACATGCGCGAAAGGCCGCCCGGACGGGAGCGCTCGATGTCAAGTGGAGCCTCCCGAGCCTATGCGGAGTCGTCGGCGCACAAAGGTGAGAGCACCGAGACGGATCTCGCGCCTCAACCAAAACTCCAGCAGTCATCATGATGAAGGTACTGAAGTACCGCAACTCCTCCACAAATCGCTAAAACACCTGCCCCACGGTGGCGCCAACCGCCGTGGTTCTAAGTCCGACAAGAGAGTGGGGGGTAGGTAAGGAGAGGAAGGTCCTAGCTATGGAGAGGTTGTGAACACAAGCGATGTACGAGTTCAGCCCTTCTCGAAGAAGTAAAGCCCCACGCCCTTGAGCCCCGAGGCGGTCGAGTGGATTATGAGTGTAGGTATTACAAGAGTGCGAACCCTATCTCGGGAGGGGGTGGCTTATATAGAGTGCGCCAGACCCCAGCCAGCCCACATAATGGAGAGGTTAAAGTACATTAAGCCTCAAGCATCGTAACGCCTCATAAGGTGCCTTAACTATCATTAAGTCTATT
>JAHHZJ010002381.1:0-79689 GCA_021437245.1 Aegilops speltoides
CCAAGTTTGAGCATGAACATTGTATCGGGATCTCGTTTATCGAGATGGCTACTCATTTAAATCCAGAATAATGGTTGTTCTATTTATATGAGAGATATGTTTTATGGTCATGTCGATGGTCAATGGTTTATTCTTAATGAATCTGGGTAATGTTACACATATTCATAGTGTGGATGCTAAAAGATGTAAAGTTGATAATGATAGTCCCACATACTTGTGGCTGCGCTATGGTCACATTGGTGTCAGCGCATGAAGAAGCTCCATCTTGATGGACTTTTAGAGTCTCTTGATTATGAATCGTTTGACACATGCGAACCATGCCTCATGGGCAAAATGACCAAGACTCCGTTCTTTGGAACAATGGAACGAGCAACCAACTTGTTGGACATACCGATGTATGCGGTCCAATGAGCGTTGAGGCTCGCGGAGGATATCGTTATGTTCTCACTCTCATTGATGACTTAACTAGATATGGGTATGTCTACTTAATGAAACACAAGTCTGAGACCTTCGAAAAGTTCAAGGAATTTCAGAATGAGGTAGAGAATCAACGTGACCGAAAGATAAAGATCCTCGATCGGATCGTGGAGGAGAATACTTAAGTCACGAATTTGGTACACACTTAAGGAAATGTGGAATCGTTTCATAACTCACGCCGCTGGAACACCTCGGTAATGCGGTGTGTCGAGCGTCATGTCGCACTCTATTGGATATGGTGCGGTCTATGATGTCTCTTACCGATTTACGCTATCATTTTGGGGATATTCTCTAGAGATAGCTACATTCACTTTAAATAGGGCACCGTCTAAATCCGTTGAGACGACACCGTATGAATTATGGTTTGGGAAGAAACTTAAGTATCGTTTCTAAAAGTTTGGGCATCACGATGCTTATGTCAAGAAACTTCAACTGAAAATCTCGAACCCAAGTCGGAAAAATCGTCTTCATAGGATACCCTAAGGAAACCGTTGGGTATACTTTCTACTTAAGATCCGAGGCAAGATCTTTGTTGCCAAGAACGGATGCTTTCGGAAAAAGTTTCTCTCGGAAGAAGTAAGTGGGAGGAAAGTAGAACTTCGATGAAGTACTACCTCTCGAGCAGGAAAGTGGTGCAGCTCGGAAAATGTTCTGTGATGCCCACCAAGAGGAAAACAATGATGATGATCAAGGTACTTCGGATCAAGTTGCTCTTGAACCGTAGGTCCACAAGGACACGTTCCGCACGAGTGAATGCAGCAACCTGTCACGAAATCATGTTGTTAGACAACGGTGAACCTTGAACTATGAAGAAGCGATGGCGGGCCCAGATTCCAACAAATGGCTTGAAGCTGAAATCCGAGATAGAATCCATGTATGAAAACAAAGTATGGACTTTGGAGACTTGCGATGATCGGCGATAACGAATGGATTTTTAAGAAGAAGGCGGAGCGGATGGTAATGTTACCATTTATAAGGCTCGACTTGTCGCTAAGGGTTATCGACAATTTCAAGGGATTGACTCGACGAGACATTCTCTCCGTGGCGAAGTAAGTCCGTCCGAATCATGTTAGCAATTGCCGCATACTATGATTATGAGATATGGCGGATGGACGTCAAACAGCATTCCTTAACGGACATCTTAAGGAAGAGCGTATATGATGCAGGGAAGGTTTTTCGATCCTAAGAACGCTAACAAAGTATGCAAGCTCCAGATCCATTTATGGTGGTGCAAGCATCTCATAGTTGGAACATTCGCTTTGATGAGATGATCAAAGCGTTTGGGTTATCAGACTTATGGAGAAGCCTGCGTTTACAAGAAAGTGAGTGGGAGCTCTGTAGCATTTCTCATATTATATGTAGATGACATACTCTTGATGGGAAATGATATAGAACTTCGGACAGCATTAAGGCCTACTTGAATAAGTGTTTTTCAATGAAGGACCTTGGAGAAGTGCTTATATATTAGGCATCAAGATCTATAGAGATAGATCGAGGCGCCTCATAGGTCTTTCACAAAGCACATACCTTGATAAGATTTTGAAAAGGTTCAAAATGGATCATTCAAGAAAGGGTTCTTGCCTATGTTACAAGGTGTGAGATTGAGCTCCGCTCGATCGCGAAACCGACAAAGGATAAAGAAGAGATGAGTGTCATCCCTATGCTTACCATAGGATCTATTATGTATGCCATCTTGTGTACGGACTGATGTAAACCTTCGTAAGTTTGGTAGCAAGATACCAAAGTAATCCCGCAAGGAACACGGACGGTCAAGAATATCGAAGACCGAAAAGGACAAAGGACATGTTTCGTTTATGGAGGAGCAAGAGCTGTCAAAGGGTTCGTCGACGCTAGCCGACTGATCTGATGACTCTAAGTCACAAACCGGATCGTGTATATGTTGAATGGTGGGCGATAAGGTCGGCAAGCAAAGAGTCGTGGCGGGATCTCGTGTGAAGCGGAGTACATAGCAGCCTCGGGGCGCGCAGAAGCGATTTGGGTGAAGGAGTTCATCACCGACCTAGAGTCATATCCAATGCGTCGGGGCCGATCAAACTCTTCGTGACAACACGGAGCTATTGCCCTTGCCAAGGAGCCGGTTTCACAAGAAGCCAGCACATCAAGCGTCGTTTCAACTCCATCCGTGAAAATGTTCAAGATGGAGACATAGAGATTTGCAAAGTACATACGGATCAATGTCGCGATCCGTTGACTCTCTCTCTCACGAGCAAAACATGATCAACACCGAAACTCTATGGGTGTTCGATTCATCACAATGTAACTAGATTGGTGACTCTAGTGCAAGTGGGAGGCTGTTGGAAATATGCCCTAGAGGCAATAATAAAAGTATTATTATATTTCATTATTCATGATAATTGTCTTTTATTCATGCTATAAGCTGTATATCCGGAAATCGTAATACACGTGTGAATACATAGACCACAATATGTCCCTAGTGAGCCTCTAGTTGACTAGCTCGTTGTGATCAGCAGATAGTCATGGTTTCTGACTATGGACATTGGATGTCGTTGATAACGGATCACATCATTAGGAGAATGATGTGATGGACAAGACAATCCTAAGCATAGCACAAAGATCGTGTAGTTCGTTTGCTAGAGCTTTTCCAATGTCAAGTATCTCTTCCTTTGACCATGAGATCGTGTAACTCCGGATACCGTAGGAGTGCTTTGGGTGTATCAAGCGTCCTGGCGAATGGCGGGTGACTATAAAGGTGCACTACGGTATCTCCGTAAGTGTCATTGGGTTGACATGGATCGAGATGGATTTGTCACTCCATATGATGGAGAGGTATCTGGGCCCACTCGATAATGCATCATCATAATGAGCTCAAGGTGACCAAGTGGTTGTGCGGGATCATGCATTCTGATGCAGTAAAGTGACTTGCGATGAGACCCAACAAGGTATTGGGATACCGACGATCGAGTCTTGGGCAAGTAACATACCGATTGACAAAGGGAATTGTATACGGTTTGATCTGCAATACTTGGCTTATTAGGGATGATAGACTACTCATATCAATAAGAATTCCTTCTTTTAGGATCCCATTGGACGAACTCCAAAGTTAAGCGTGCTCGCTTGGAGTAGTTTCGAGATGGGTGACCGAGAAGTTGCTCCGGTGCGCCGAGTGAGGACAAAGTGCGCAGAAAAGACTAGTATTGATCTGTGGGGCGTCTAGATCCGCCAGAGTGCGACCACCGGCGGGTGTGTCCGGCGTTACAAGTTGGTATCGAGCCGACCCTGCGGTTAACGGATGGTTCATGACAGTGCCGGTCATGTTGTTCATGAGCGTTTGTGACCCGTCGTGGCACGGCATGGCACATGTCGACTGGATGCTGAGACGGTTGTGCCAGAAGGGAAGCGTTCGTGGCCGGCGAGACGCGGTTCCTCGAGTGGGGTGTATGTAATAGCACGGCTTATTAGGGATGATAGACTACTCATATCAATAAGGAATTCCTTCTTTTCCGGATCCCATTGGACGAACTCCAAAGTTAAGCGTGCTCACTTGGAGTAGTTTCAGGATGGGTGACCGAGCCGAAGTTGCTCCGGTGCGACAGTGAGGACAAAGTGCAAGAAAAGACTAGTATTGATCTGTGGGGCGTCTAGATCCCGCCGAGTAACGACCACCGGCGGGTGTGTCGGGCGTTACATGATCGAATCCTCGACATCGTGGTTCAACCGATGAAATCATCGAGGAGCATGTGGAGCCAACATGGGTATCGAGATCCATTGTTGGTTATTGCCGAGAGTCGTCTCGGTCATGTTCGCATGTCTCCGAACCCGTAGGGTCTACACACTAAGGTTCGGTGCGCTAGGGTTATTAGGAAGACTAGTATGTGATTACCGAATGTTGTTGAGTCCGGATGAGATCTGGATGTCACGAGTAGTTAGGAATGGTCGGGAGGTGAAGTTTATATATGGGAAGTTGTCATACGGACCGGAAAGTTTCGGGCTTGTCATGTCAGGGGCCACCGGAGAGGTTCGGGTCCACCGGAGGGGCCACCTCCGGTCCATGGGCCAAGAGGAGGAGCCACCTGGAGGGTGGGCGTGCCCCACCTGGGCCCATGCGCCTAGGGTTGGGAAACCTAAGGGGCGCCTGCGGGCAAGTCCCCCTCCGCCGCCGCCCTCTAGATCCCATCTGAGGGTTCTGCCCTTCCCTATAAATAGAGGGATGAGGGAGGCTGATGTACACACATCCAAGGCGCACCTCCCTCCAACACATCTCCTCCTCGCACGGCTTGCGGCCCGCGAGATCCGCACCAACACCACCACCCTGGTCGCCGCTGTTGGAGCAATCTTCCTCAACCTCTCCTTCCCCTTCGGATCAAGAAGGAGGAGGCTTTTCCCCCCTTTTTTTTCCCCCGGCCCTTTTTAAAAATTTCCCCCAAAAATTTTTAAATTTTGGGGGAAAAAAATTTTTTTCCCCCCCCCCCCCTTTTTTCCCAAAAAAAAGTAATTTAAAAAAAAAACCCCCCCCCAAAAAAATTTTTTTGGGGGGGGTTTTTTTTTTTTTTTTTTTACCGGGGCCCAAAAATTAAAATTCCCAAAAAAAAATTTTTTTGGGGGCCCCAAACCCCCCCAAAACCCCCCCCCCCCCCCAAGGGGGGCCCCCCCCAAAAAGGGGGGGGCCGGGGGGGGGGAAAAGGGGGGGGGGAAACCCCCCTTTCCCTTTCCCCCCCAAAATTTTTTTTTTTGGGGGGGAAAAATTTCCCCCCCAAAAAATTTTTTTTGGGGGCCAAAAATTTTAAAAAAAAAAAAAGAAAAAAAAAGGGAAAAAAAAAATTTAAAAAATTTTTTAAAATTTTTTTCCCCAAAAAAGGGGAAAAAAGGGAAAAAAAAAAAAATTTTCCCTTTTTTGGGCCCCAAGGGGCCCCAAAAAAAAATTTTGGTTAAAATTTTTTTTTTGGCCCGGAAAGGGGGGGTTTTTTGGGGAAAAAAAATTTCCCCCAAAAATTAAAATTCCCTTCTTTTGGGGGGAAAACCGGTTTTTTTTTTTGGGGGAAATTTTAAAAAAAAAATGGAAAAAAGGGGGGAAAAAAAAAAAAAAACCCCTTTTTTTTTCCCCCCCGCCAATTTTTTCCCCCCCCCAAAATTTGGGGGGGCCCTTCCCCCCAAAAAAAGGGTTAAAAATTTTCCCCCCCAAAAACCGGGGGTTTGGGGGGGGCCCCCCCAATTTTTTGGGAAAAAAACCCCCCCCCCTTTTTTTTTAAAAATTTTTTTTTATTTTGGGGGTTTGGATTTTAAAAAAAAAACCCCCGGAATTTTGGGGGTTTTGGGAAAAAATACCCCCCAAAGGTTGGGGTTTTCTTTTTCCTTCCCCCAAAAAACCCCGGGGGCCGGAAAAAAATTAAAAATTTTTTTTTGGGGGGGGGTTGGAAAAAGGGGGGGGGGGAAAAAAAGGGAAAAAAAAAAAAAAGGGGGGGGGGTTTTTTTAACCCAAAGGGGCAAAAAGGGGGGCCCAATTTTATAAGGGGAAAAACCCTTCCAAAAAAGGGGAAAAAAAAAATAAATTTTGAAATTTTCCTTTTTGGGTTTTGGGTTTTTTTGGGGGGGCCCCCCAAAAAAAAAATCCCCCCCCAAAAAAAAAAAATTTTAAAAAATTTGGAAAACCCAACCCAAAAAAAAAGTTTCCAAATCACCCTTTAAAAAATTTGGGTTTTAAAAAGGGGGGGGCCCCCCTTTTAAAACCCCCCCTTTGGAAAAATTGGGAAAAAATTTTAAAAAAAAAAAAAAAAACAAAAAAAAAAAAAATTTTAAAAAAACCCTTTTTTTTGGGGGGCCCCAAGGGCCCCAAAAAGGGGAAAAAAAATTTTAAAAAAAAAAAATTTTAAATTTAAAAAAAAAAAAAATTTCCCTTTTTTCCCAAAAAAAATTAAAAAAAAAAATTTTCCCCCCCAAAAACCCCCTTTTTTTAAAAGGGAAAAAAAACAATTTAAAATTTGGGTTTTTAAAAAAAGGGGGAAAAAGGGGTTTTAAGGAAAAATTTTTTTTGGGGGGGTTTTTTTCCCGGGCCTCCAGGAGGCCAAGGCCGCCGCCGCCGCCGCGTCCAGGCGCTTCTCCTCCACTACCTCGGTATCCCTCGCCTCCTCCCCTCCTCCCCCGATTCGTCGCATCCAAGGCCTCGCCCGCTTTTTTTTCTTCCTTCGCTCTTCTGGTGACGTAATGCCCTGATCCGAGGTCGCGATGCGGTCGCGGTGATGGCGATGCCCCCTCGTCGCGTCTGAAGTGTTGTTTTATTTATATAAAATGGATAGAAGATATCTGGGGATAGTTTTGGTGACGGCATCGTTTAGTTCGACTACTGGAGCAGGATTTAGCGTCGTGCCTGTGGGTCGAATCGCAGCACACGCGCCCAGATCAGACGCTGCTTGATTTGCTTTTTTTCGATTCTGCAATTTGTGTGTGATGAGATTGCGATGGCAATTTAACGCGTCTCGTTCTGATTGGAGCGTATGGTGCCTGTAATCGCAGTCCTACACGGTGGTGGATCACACCTACGATGCGGTCGTGGTTGGAGCTGGAGGCGCGGGGCTCAGGGCCGCGATTGGGCTCTCGGAGCACGGGTTCAACACCGCCTGCATCACCAAGCTCTTCCCCACGCGGTCGCATACTGTGGCAGCACAGGTAATTGACAGCCTGCTTTTCTATTACCTGCGTTTTTTTATGGGACTGCTGCTGTATTCTGTGTGTCATGCAAGCTGCAAAGTACTAGAATATTTTGTTTATCAGATTACCTGCTTAGCTTCCATGGAGCTTCAGTTAGATTTGCTGATGCTGCCACTAGATTTATTCATGCGAATAATTTTGCTAAACAGAAAATAGCAAATGTGTGTTGTGCATGGGCATATTGGTGAATGTTATGGCGCTGTACATATGTTGTTCTTTTAGGGTACACTCAATGTTTATTACCAATTGCGTTAGATGTTACACACGACAGGACAAATAAATCCAGAGGAGCATCTATCTTTCTTTTGCGGGGCTTTTATTTTGCTGCAAAGGTCATTTTACTTCCAAGACCAGTACACGGGTCAATTGTGATGGATTATGAAGTATCCATTGGCCCACTAGAAGTTATATTTGTACTATGAAATACTGTGCATTGCACAGATTTTTAGGTGGTGTAGCTGTAGCAGCATGCTTAGAAGAAAAGTTAGCTCGACCTTGAACTATAAGTTGCGTCAGTCTATATGCTACTTCCATGGAGGCATCAGCTTTTACATTCAGAATTTCTCACACAAGCAAGTGTGTTACGGAATTGAATCAATTGGAAACAACACTTGCATGCCTAGTAGTTAAACCTTGATATGATCATTTGACACAACTTTGATCAATTAAAATCTAAATTTGGTTGGAAGACTTGAATTGTGCACAATTATATTTGTACCACTTTGAGGTTGTTATTCTCTGTTTTGGAAATATATTCAGTCTGGGGATGCCATGCTTTTTTCTTGCTGATGTTATTCTCTGTTTTGGAAATATATTCAGTTTGGGAATGCCATGTTTTTTCGTACTGACCTTTCCTGCAAGAATGAAGTCATGAATCTGTCCGCAATTTACTTGTATTAAAGTATAATTCAGAAGTTGGGACGTGGACTTGGAACAACTGTGGTATTTGCATGATTATTACCCTTCTAGTATAACTTAAGACTGATGCCACATGAGGTTTGTTAATTGGATGATCATCTGTAAAACTTTGCATTCTTATATTTTCTTTCCAGTAATTTAGTTTATTTTGCCTATCCATTTTTCATTATATTGCTAATTAAAAGTTATCTATAGTCTGTACTTTTGATTTTTCTATCATTCTCACTACCAAGGGATTGATATATGAACTCACTGAAGCATGTTTGCAAATTTGTATTAGTCTTGTTGGAGTGCTAATAGATTCATGGCTTTGCTGTATGTCTCTAAATGGTGATTTGCAGTTCTGCACTGTTGCCTTCTGGAGAGTGCTGTATGTGTTTTGTTCTTTGCTATTAACACCTATGAATGCAGGGAGGTATAAACGCTGCTCTTGGAAACATGAGCGAAGATGACTGGAGGTGGCATATGTATGATACAGTCAAAGGAAGTGATTGGCTCGGTAAGTTTACATAGAGAAACAGTTTAAGAAATGCATGACAATGTTTCAACAACATAACATATTTTTTTCTTTAACCCTTGACTTTGAAGCTTTGACATGATATATTCTTATTCATCTCCAGGTGACCAAGATGCTATCCAGTATATGTGTAGAGAAGCACCAAAGGCTGTTATAGAGCTTGAGAACTATGGATTACCATTTTCCAGAACTGAAGATGGAAAAATTTATCAACGTGCTTTTGGAGGCCAAAGCTTAGATTTTGGAAAAGGTAATTTACCTTCCATCATCAATCTTAGGTTGCAAACAGGCAGCTGTCACATATTTTCTTATCTTTCTTTTTCTGTGTCTAATTAATCTGCAGGTGGTCAGGCCTATCGATGCGCATGCGCTGCTGACAGAACAGGGCATGCTATGCTACACACACTTTATGGTCAAGCGATGAAGCACAATACTCAGTTTTTTGTTGAATATTTTGCGCTGGACCTTATCATGGACAAAGAAGGTACATATTTGTTTGTCGTGTTCTGGTATCATCCAAGACCCAGGATTTGTATCCCTCTACTAGATATGTGGTAATAATTTGATGTAGACATACTGAAGGAAAATAGTCTTTGATTGTTGCCTTCAGCATTAACTTTCTTTGCTTTCTATTACACTTGATGCGGATATTTGTTGGATCTTATTTTTCCTTGGTTTTTAATTGACGTGGTTGTGCAGTTGCTGTAGATATTTTCTACAGGCGTTAAGTCATTAATGCATTGTCTTTTTAGGGCCGCTAAGATTTTGTCTTGTGTGTACCCGATCTTGTTATAATGTTGACAAGATCTGTTACATGATAGTTTAAAAGTATTACCTCCGTCCCAAATTACTTGTCTTAGATTTGTCTAGATATGGATGCTAATGAGCCCTTTCAATGGATATAATTAGGTCTATAAATAGTGCTTGCTTTCTGCACCGCATGTTTAGGACACTGCTGATTAATGCATACTTATTTTCCAGGCACCTGCCAGGGGGTTATTGCACTAAACATGGAGGACGGTACCCTTCATCGTTTCCGTTCAACAAATACTATTTTAGCAACAGGAGTAAGAATCTCTCTGTCTTGGCTTCTAACTGGTCATTTTCAGTTTACTGCCTATCTTATCCCTGTCTTGTTTTATAACTCAACAGGGTTATGGCAGAGCTTACTTCTCTGCTACTTCAGCTCACACATGTACTGGTGATGGCAATGCTATGGTTGCACGTGCTGGGTTACCCCTTCAGGTCAGTCTTCTGAACTAAATCTAACTGACTTAGCTACTTCTCAAGATGATATGGTTATATCTATCTGTTGAATTTGCAGGATCTTGAGTTTGTGCAGTTCCATCCTACAGGCATTTACGGTGCTGGATGCCTTATAACTGAAGGTTTTACATAACTAAAACTTTTTTATCCTACTGTAATCACATTTGTATTAACTCTAGCTTTTGCATGGCACATTTCTCCAGTCAGTATTGAAATATCAGTCAATCAACCAAATTTTCTTACATTACTATGCCATCATTCATTTTTCAGGTTCCCGGGGCGAAGGTGGTATTCTTAGGAACAGCGAAGGTGAGAGGTTCATGGAACGATATGCCCCTACCGCCAAAGATCTTGCATCTCGTGATGTTGTTTCAAGATCTATGACTATGGAAATTAGAGAAGGACGTGGTGTAGGTATGTTTCAGTTCTCTTGTTTTATGCGATTATGCTTTAGGCGATAACTGGTGTTGTTGGTTATTCTCACATCACTTGCTGTTTCAAACCTCAGGACCATTGAAGGACCATCTCTACCTGCACCTTAATCATCTTCCTCCAGAAGTTCTAAAGGAAAGGCTTCCTGGTATATCTGAGACTGCTGCTATTTTTGCTGGCGTTGATGTCACCAAAGAGCCTATTCCTGTTTTGCCGACTGTGCACTATAATATGGGCGGTATCCCGACAAATTATCATGGGCAGGTATGCAGTATGCAGTATGGCTGTTATTATGGAACTCTCTTATGATTATATGCCTATGTTGTAACCAATGTCCTGCTGGTTTGCACATTAGGTGGTGGATATCAAGGGTGATAATCCAGACACAATTATTCCTGGTCTTATGGCTGCTGGGGAGGCAGCTTGTGCATCTGTTCATGGTGCAAACCGCCTTGGTGCAAATTCACTTCTTGACATTGTTGTATTTGGGAGGGCTTGTGCAAATAGGGTTGCTGAGATTTCCAAGCCAGGCAAGTTCATGTCTTGTTGACTAGTATTTTGTTAGTTGTTTTATTACCCTTAGCTTACTCTCGTTCCATGGTGCACCATATTTATTATAGGAGAGACACAGAAACCTCTTGAAAAAGACGCAGGGGAGAAGACCATCGCTTGGTTGGACAAGCTGAGAAATGCAAATGGATCACTGCCTACTTCGAAGATCCGCCTCAACATGCAACGTATTATGCAAAATAATGCTGCAGTTTTCCGTACACAGGAAACTCTAACAGAAGGTATGCACACATCATTTGTATTTTTCTTCAATGTAAATTGTCTTGAGGCCATTTGGCCGTAGGCGGTGAACATGTTAGATTAATACAGTAAACTCCAGCACCAAAGTATATGAAAGGTTCTAGAATGATCACTTTTCACTGGTCTTTGAACTTATCAGGTTGCCAGCTGATTAGTGAAGCACAGAAAAGTTTCCACGATGTCAAGCTCAGTGACAGAAGTCTCATATGGTAAGTCTCTCTCATTAAATGGTGTCATGTTCAGCTTATTTTCTACTCCCTCCGTCCCAAAATAAGTGTCTCAACTTTGTACTAGCTCTAGTACAAATTTGTACTAAGCTCAAGACACTTATTTTGGGACGGAGGGAGTATGTTTCTACTAACTGGGCATGATAATTGTCATTGGTTTCTGCAGGAATTCGGACTTGATAGAGACCATAGAATTAGAAAACCTGCTAATAAATGCATGCATAACCATGCATTCAGCTGAGGCTCGCCAAGAGAGCAGAGGAGCTCATGCTCGTGAAGATTTCAAGGTTTGCTGCTCTTCTCATTACTTGTGCTCTCTTGTGTATGCACCGCATGTTTCCTTTTTGTAACAATATATTTCCTCTCTTTCATCACAGACAAGAGATGACGACAAGTGGATGAAGCACTCGCTAGGGTTAGTGTCTTCTCTTTAGTAGTTCTGTTGTCGAATGAATGCACCATTTCATATACTCGGTATCAAGAATCTGACAGTATCTTTGTGTAGGTACTGGGAGGACGAAAAGGTTAGACTAGAATACAGGCCAGTTCACATGAACACCTTGGATGATGAAGTCGAGACTTTCCCGCCGAAGGCACGTGTTTACTAATCCGGACAAGGCTGTGAACGTCTCGGTTGTTTGATAAGGGTATAGCTCACAGTGCGGTGTCTTCCGAGTTGAAATAAATTTGCAGGGACCCTCCATTCTCTCAAAAGGTTCAGAACTGTAATATAATCGGGAATCGCCAGTATACTTTCCCTGACCGGTGTAACCTTGTTGCAAGCTTCTGATGATTATATTTTGGTCCTGTATCACCCTTTGGTTGGTAGGAATAAAGACGCGTACCAAATTTTGATGGTGTTTGACACTGTAAATAACCTTTTGCATGAGCTGCAAGCACAATGGTTGTTTTGCCTGTCCATTTCCGTTGGGTTTTCTGTTGAGCTTTAAATTACCGACCTAGAATCACGAATGCACGGCCATGTGTTTTCCTGTTACCACGTACGTACTTATAATTGCATCTGTTTGAGTCAAGGCTACATGTTAAGTCAGTTATAGTTTTGGTGTAATGTGATTTGGAACTAGATCTCTATTCCAACTTCCGACTGTTGATGCTTCGCTGCAGATTCGTTTAACTTTTTCTGAGACGCAGGCATTGCATTGCACTGCATTGCGGAAGGAGAAATTTGGCTTTCCGTCCCTGTATTTTGCACTAGGATAGCCAAAGAGTGGTAGAAAAATAATATTACTCCTTTGTAAAGAAATATTGGAGGGAGTAATTATCACTGCAGCCAACAAGCAGGAACTTGAATGAACAAGTACATATTAATGCTCAAAACTACCAGTACCAATAATCGATCTGTTCAAAATCTTCAACAATGTAGCCTATTTTTAATTTACATACAAGGAAGCTCGCAAAAAAAGGCCTATTTATAAATTACGAGGAAGCTCGCACTGTCAGCATGACGCCAAATTCAGATTTGTAACTTTGTTATTCGAATGTTTTGAAAAATTCAGAAAAAATATACTCACTCACTACGATTTCTCTAGGTTTTAGTCGCAAGTTCCGTGATGCAGCAGGAGGGGGCTGACGTTCCGGTCAGGGCAAGTAAGTATCCGGACGTCGACTCTGGCGATCTGCACACCATTCTTGTCCTCTCTGAAAAGATGAACAAAAAGGTCAGCTTGCTGTGGTCATCCGCCACATCCACAGTTCAACACACACACGAAGAGAGAAAAAAAACGTCGTCACTCTAACAAACTGGCTCAGAGGCCTTGCACGTGGCAAGGAGTGGGTGACGTGACGTACCTGACCTAGCCCGGCCCGGCCCGGCCCTAAATTGCCCGAAGTCCACTAGCGGCCGATCCCAATTCCCAACCCAAGGACGGACCCTCGCCCTAAACAGGGGGGGGAAGGGGACCCCCCCGCGCCGCCGCTCACTCACTCCAACCAACGCCCCTCCCCTCCACACCCCTCCACACCCTCGCATCACAAAAAAAAAAGTCAAATCCATTCATCACTCCGCTGCGCTAACCCCGCTCCTCCCCTCCCCCCTCCCATGGACCCCGGCGCCGCCCCCCCTCCCCCCGGATCCGCCTCCGCCGACGCCGACTGCGACGCCACCCTCCCGGTGGACCTCCTCCTCGAGATCGCGGCGCGCTCCGACGCCGTCTCCGTCGTGCGCTGCGCGGCGGCCGCCAAGCCGCTGCGCCGCGCCATCCTCGACCGGGGCTTCCGCCGCCTGCTGGCGCAGCGCGCCACCGCCACCTCCGGCTACGACCCCTCCCTCCTCCGCGGCGTCTCCTACAAGGTCGAGGACAGCGACGCCGACCGCCCCGCCCGCGTCGTGCAGCCCGTGCCCCCCGACGAGCCCTCCGTGCTCCGCTTCAACGAGAGCCTCGCCTTCGAGCCCGTCGCCTCCCGCGACGGCCTCGTCGTGCTCCGCCGCCTCCGCCCGCGCCCGCTCTTCGGCCAGTCCATCGAGGAGGGCCCACCCGGCAGCGTCCTCCGCGTCTGCCACAGCTTCACCGGCGCCGTCTCCGTCCTCCCCTCCGTCTCCATCCGCGACTACCGCAAGCACGCGCTGCTCTCCGTCGACGACAACGGCCGCGCCTTCGAGCTCCTCGTTGCCGACGAGCGCCTGCGCATCCAGATTTACTCCTCCAGGGACGGCCGCTGGGGCCCCGTCCGCGCCGCCTTCCCCCGCCGCCAGTCCAGGCCGTTCCACGACTCCTACCCCCTCGTCATCGGCCGCACCGTCCACTGGCTCTGCAACCCGGAGCCGCTGCCGCCCGGCCGCCATCTGTCTGGCCCGGAGCCGTACATCGTCGCCGTGGACGTCGACACCATGGAGGCCAACGTGATTGATCTGCCGCGGGGCTGCACTAGCAGGATGACTGCCTCTATGAGCCACCGGGGCCTCCTCCTGGCCGCCTCGGTGGACGGGAGGCTCAAGGTTGTGGTCTCGGAGACCCAGGTTATATCAATGTGGACCATGTTACCACCCGTGGAGGGGGAGCCGAGCTCGCCGCCGAGATGGATCCGCCAGGTGCTGATAGACAAGCAGGACTGGGGCGTGCACAGCTCAGTTCAGTTCGAGGGGTTCGGGCTGAGGAGTGGCACTGTCATCTTATATGTCGGTAGAGTTGGGCTCATTCGGCTCAACCTTGCCACAAAAGAGGCGGTCATCGTCTACCACCGCAGCGATACGGCCTACATCTCGCAGGTTTGCCTGCACGAGATGGATTTGTCCTCTCTGCTCCAGACCATGAAACCTCTGAGCTAGCTGCTTATTATGGATCAGTTTTGGGAATGTTCTTCAGTCCAGTTCTTGCTGTAGTACTTTGTTTGCTTAGAGCAGCTGTTTTAGCTCTAAGCTGTCATGCTCCTTGGCCAATACTTACTAGTTGTAAAAGGAATCGAGGCACTCCTAAGTTTGTCAAGTCTTGTTGTTTCCTGTTATGCTGTTAGTGTTTGCCGGCAATTTGTCGTTCATCCTGTAAAATAACGGATTGTAAGGTTCATTATGTACTTTAGCCAGTTGTCAAAGGTGAAATAAAATCTGTTTGCCTTATTGATTCGATGCCCACTCCGACACTACAGCCTCGGCTGCTAGAATTTGCGCGGGAAAGTATATGTGCTACTGAAGCTGATGGTGCTCCCATCGAAATTATCAATGCTGAAATTTCCAGTATGATCCACAAAGATGGCCGGTTCATTGTAGAAGCAAGAGGTTAGCTACTGAGCTCAATATGTTCTTTCAATCTGATTGTGTTCTCACAGCTGAACTGCCATGGTCTGCCAAATTGTGTTCTTCATGGTCCATTTTTTTAATCATTTTTTGTTAGTGTACTGATCATTATTGTTTTGCACAAAACAATTCCCATTCCATTCAGTTGAAGTTATTGTTGAAATTGTCATTTACCTGCTGCATGCAGAAACTAGGGAAGCGATTAAATTACAATTGTGATATTTCTGTGACATTATAGTTTCTGCATATATAAAATTTACCTATACATGTTAAAAATACAGAATTACATCACTATGTTTTGAGTTCCAGTTCCACTTAATGACACTATTTCTTGATAACCATTTACTTCTAGTTGCAAGGAAATAAAACAGATCGTGGTGTGCACTTCTTTGTATTTTGTACTAGTATAGCTGAACTAATTCTACAAACAGTTGAAATGTTAATACATTAATAATGCAATGTATATTTTTTGGAGAAACTTACATTATATGAGCTCTTCAGGTGCACTGGCTCATCAGTCTTGAATGTTCATGTTTGCTAAATTATGGACTGTCTAGTCCTTGTACAGCTCGGAAAGCGTGCAGTAGGCAGTATGAGGAGTATGTTGCCACCTGCAATTAGCTGTAGATAAATATATTGACATGGTGCACACTAAAGCTGTCAGTGCTAATTCCCATCCAGTATTGTTTCGTGCAAACTTTAGTGTTTGTAGCAGATTAGCATTTGTCCAATTTGTTGCAAATGTGATTTTGAGAATTGCAGAACATCTGTCGCTGCTAGGCGAACATTGACGTAAGAAAAACTGCTATCTGGCATCTATTGCCATTTGGCTGATGTCTGGTGTTTCCCTTGAGCAGTTGGGCATAGGGGCAGACACATTTTGTGGAGGCAAGCAGTTTGCTCCTCTGATTAACCACCAGCAAGTGATGCCAGTCTTCATAACCATCTGCATCTGGCAATAATTATGCCATTCTGGACAAGTCATTTTCTATAGAGCAAGTCTTATGTGCTCTACCTGTGAATATCTTTTATATATATTTTTTGTTCTCTGTCTTTATGGAATGGTTTGGTTTCATGCCAACAACACTGTTCGGTAAAGTCAAAAGTGGTAGTAATTGAATTGAGATGGAGGAGTACTGACTTGTTCACAGATGGCATGGCCCGTTGGCAGTCTTCAGATTACAATCCTGCTTGGCGGTTAAGTCTAGCCTGGCCCTGGCCCCGGAGATATGTTCTTCTCCACTGTATTTAGCTCGCACTTATCTTGGGCTCATTCTTCTTGTCCACTTTTAGGTTTCCCCTGCAAGGGTCCTGTGAAGTTGCAACTCTCGTTTGGAACCACTGAGAGCTGCCTGTCGCATGTCCCTTGCTGCCTCTTGTGTTGAACTCGCTGGAGCCGGAGGAGGAGGTTAAAGGTTGCAGAAGAGAGTCAGAGAGAGGGGGGAGCAACAGTGCAGGGCGACGAAAGAGGCCCGCGTGGTGCTCCAACCGGAGAAATACCTTCTCCGATGTGTGCGTGCACCACATTAATTTGGACTCACTGCCCGGGCTATGAAGCCATTTCCGTTAACTTAGATGCTTCTTAGTGGCTCTATTTTTCATGTAATCTCGGATTGTATTCGGGGTGCACTCTCTTTTGATTATCCTTTGTTCAATAAAGTCAAGAGCAATACACAGATGAGGAGCCAAGTACCTCATCTGGTTTACTGTTCTCTTGAATATGAGGAGGATCAGCATATTGATCAGATGAGGTACTTGGCTCCTCCTCGGCAAGTCAAGAGCAATACACAGATGATGAGGAGTCAGGTACCTCATCTGATCAATAAAGTCAAGCGGCCAATACCTCGTATTTCTCTTGAATATGACACCACTGGCCGGAGATATGGGCTTGGGCAGGTTGACATCTTCGTCATGGGGATCGGCAGCGGCGGTACTGTCACCGTCGTCGGCAAGTACCTCAAGGAGAAGAACCCCAATGCAAAGATTATGGAGTTGAACCTGCCGAAGCAAATATTCTGAATGGTGGCAAGCCAGGTAGCCTATCGGGCTTTCTGTAAATGATGTAGTCGTCTTCTTTTAGTTTCTATACTCATGCTGCTAACTGAACCTATCTGCAGGGCCTCACCTAATCACTGGAAATGGAGTGGGATCCAAGCCAGACATTTTGGACATGGACATAATCACATAATGGAGAAGGTTCTTGAGGTAAGGAATCAGATCAAACTGGACTTATGTTCTTTTCATAGAATAGATTCTATAGTTCTTACTGCTCCCTCCGTTCCTAAATATAAGTCTTTTTAGAGATTCCAATATGGTCCACATACGAAGCAAAATGAGTGAATCTACACTCTAAAATATGTCTATATACATCTGTATGTACTCCCTCAAAACCACGACGAGTAATTTGGAACGGAGGGAGTAGTCTATATTGAAATCTCTAAAAAGACTTATATTTAGGAATGGTGGGAGTAATTGACAGGTGAAAGGTGAGGATGCCGTCAAGATGGCGCAACAACCGGCGCTGCAAGAGGGCCTGCTGGTAAGCTACAAAAACAATTTACTGCTCCCTTACAAAAGAAAATGTATGGTTAGGAGGAATCAAGATGAAGAACAGACTCCTGATGCGATTACATTGAACTGTTGCTGAACTTGTGGAATTTTCGCAGGTGGGGATATCATCAGGATTCAGGTGCCAACACGGTGGCAGCGATCGAAGCTGCAAAGAGGCCCGAAAACAAAGGGAAGCTCACATTACGTACCCATATCTATGGAATTCATACAAAAATATGTTAAAGATGGAGAGGTTTCAGAAACTGACTCACACGTTGTTTCAGACTGTTCATCCGAGCACAGGAGGCGATACTCACCGTCGGCGCTGTTCGAGGGTCTGAGGAAGGAGGGGCTGAGGCTATGCAGCCAGTGCCAGTGGACTAAAACTTGGAGCTATATAACGCATACAAAATAAATCCACTCGCTACCATGTTGCGCAAGTGTAGTTGTACCTCATTTGGAATTCTTCAGTTTGTTCCTTCATGTGGACCTTGTGCAAGCAAAAGTTGAAATGGCTGGAAGAAAAGGACTGCACGCTCTTACTGAATATATTTCTTTACGGAGGAGTACATATGTTTTGAGTTGTGGGGATCACGGGTCAAGTGATACTATGTACGTCGATTTCTGCCAATGTAGAACAACCTTTGTTCTGTCAGTGTGTCCGGCACCGACGTGGCTTCTTGGGCCGCCTCAGCATGTCACGTTGTACTTGGGGCCGCTTTGCTGCTGCGTCTTCAACCGTGTGAACAGGCTCGTCCTTCTGTGCTTCTGATCCTGAAGTTCATTGCCTCTTCTTCTACAGAGGCAGCGATCGACGGCGAGGAGGGTAGCCAAGGAGCACCCATAGAATTTGAACAGAGGGAGAAAGAGGGTGTATGGGTTTCAAAGAAAGCAGAGGGTGTATTTTTTTTGAAACAAGGCAAAAGACTTGCCATTTTCATTGATTAAGGAGTGAGAATTGCCTGGTTAATTGACGGAAAACCGGGCTAAAACCGAAGCAGCAGAGGGTGTAACGCCACCTGCATATATGGACGTACCAAATCCAGCCAAAGTTTCAAATTCGAGAGGATTTTGGCAACATATATACACGGTGCTGCTCTCCTCAAACGAGCGCAGCTAAAAATTCAAACAATATACTTTCTCTGTAAACAATATATTTCCTTTTTCATATCAACTATACATTATTATTCAGTAAAAAATATCGCAGTTACACGTCAATGCATCATCACCATCCACCCAAAATTTGCCTGCGGCTACTACCTAGCAAAGCCTAGCAGGCTCCTACCAAAACCTCTGCTTCCCCTTCCCTTAGAACGGATGGATCGCTTCTTATACAGCCGATAGGTGATGTTACACAAGAAGAAACTCTCCATTGCTCTGCTACATCTGGAACGCACAATGTGTGTTCATGTTACATCTGTTATTACATGAGATGATGAATCTCCTGCGAGAACCAACAAAACTGCGGGACAAAGCGGCCGCCAAGGGAGGCTAGAGATTGCGCTGTGGCATGACCCTTCCTTCCGACGGCACCCTCTTGTCGACGCGGCCCATCTTGCTAGGCGGCCACACCACGTGCGTCACCCTCCCCTGCACCAGACCGAGCGGCACATGCAGACAGCACAAGAATTAACATGTTCATCACTGCCAGGACCAAGGCACAGATATGTTTTCTGCAACTGAAACCATCAATCGTTTCCTGACTAAAGATGAGCGACACAAGAATTCTGGATTTGAATGAAAAATTTCAAACTGCGGGTGGACTGTAGTTCATCAACACTGACAGTAACCAAATGAACATGACACCGTACAATACAAACTGCAGCTTAGATCAAACCGGAAGATATAAACAGAGTAGTAATACAATGATGCATAACAGGCAAGGGGGCAGTGCAAGATAGGAAGACTCGAGAACAAAGGAAGGAGCGGCTTCATGTTGGCTCGGTTTCATCTTTAGGTTGCTTTCATTCATGTTTAAGCCCGAAGTGCAATGGATGTTATTTGGGTTTCACAGAAATAAACTGGGTCGACGCTTAAGCCCCTTTCATCCAAAACCGAGAGGGATTGGACATGTTGGTGTCAGGTGCTAAGTAATCAAGCTACAAGTAGATGGGGGCAGTTTCCATCTTCTAACAAACCCGGTGAGGAGTCGAGTTACTCGTTTTTCTGACCAGCTTCAGTCACAAACACAAACCGCGATTAAGCTAGCAGCAGCACCTGACATTACAAGGAATCGTTTTCGCATGGACTTGAAAATCATGAACACTGCCTATGGTGAACTGATACTTGATTGCAGTTTCATCTATCATATCAAGATGACGCGAAGGAATTAGGTGAAAATTTCCAAGGGAGGGTAGGATTTGTTTCTTACAGGGCCGTAGGCTCTCGAGTCCCGGCTGACGCTGCCGTTGCCCACTTCGACCCAGCAGTGGCCCTCCGGTATCTTGTGGACCTCCTCCTTCTCGGGAGGCCGACCCAGTCGCCGGGCAGCCCAATCAGCCTCTCGACCGTCTTCCTCCGGTGGTCCACCGGCGACCTGCACACACATACATATAGCAGCAACCATCAAGATTCAGTATCTAATTGGAGCAGCGCCCACCCATGGAAAGCATCTGGATTCAGGAACGGAACCGCCCAGGCAACCCGGACGGGAACCGACAGGTTTCTTACGCCAAGATGACGACCTCGCCGCGGGAGTAGTCGTAGAGGGGGCTCCGCTTCACCAGCGCGTACACGCGTCCATCTGGTCGCTCCGGCGTGCGGCGGTCAGAAATTGGTGAGGAATCCGGTCCGGTGGTGGGTTGTGTGTGTGTGGACGGGGGGCTTATGCTTACCTGCGCTGCCCTCGAAGTGGACGGCGGCGAACGAGAGGTAGCGGTCGGAGATGGTGAGGCCGATGAGGGAGCCGCCGATGCAGGCCTTCGCGGCCGGCCTGAGCGCCGCCCACGCCATGCCCGGAGCTCGCCCTCCCTTCCTCCCTCCCTCCCACGCGGCTGAGACGCGACTGCTCGCCGTCAAGAGCGAGGAGGGGACGGCGACGGCGACGGCGGGAGGAGCAGGCAGGAGTACGGGGAGTAGTGTTCTGCAGCAAGGAGAAACCCCTCCTTCTTTTCCTTTTCCTTTCCTTTCCTTTTTCCCTTTATTTATTTACCGAGTTTCTTTTTTTGCGGGAAATTTACCGAGTTTCTTACAACTGTTTCGTGTAGAACAATTTGTTTTTTTAAGTGGCACGAGCATTATCACCTTTTTACATTACATTTTCCTAATAATATAATAAGTAATTTGATAAAATTCAAAAGAAACAAATAAAACATTACTATTGTCCGATAATGTGTCTTTTACTTTATTTTTTTCAAATATTTACAAAGGTTCACCATAAATATAAAGCATCCCAAACATAATAAATATTACATTAAGAGTTATGTACCACTGAACGATAATTGCCGTCGTCAAAACGAGCCGCTGACAAGTCGTTGTCGTCACTCCCATACCAGAGTTGGTCTGACCTTCTTCATGACATCCGAGAAGTCTTCGTGCACGCGCCCCTAAGGACTAGCGCCCGGGGGCCGTGATCGTCGTGCTTGAATTGAATCGATCATAAGAATCTGACACCAAATCTCGCCATCACACACACACGACGAGAAACTCTAACCTCATGGCCTTGAGGAGTTGGCAAGAATCTACGCCAACACTTCGATCTAATTCGTTCCAGTGGACGAAATTAAGGAGGATCGAAACCAAGAAGACTGCATCGAAGAAGAAGCAACGCCATCCGTTCGAGCGCCATCACAACAAGAATTAAAACCCTTACTTATGTATTAACCGGAGCCGGGCACCATGATTCCCCTCCCCGCCATTGGTTGCCAGAGCGGCAAGTAGAGGGGAACCAAATCCATGAACTCGCTGGTGGAGATCTAGGGATCCTAGTCGCCTTTGAGAGGGAAGGAAAAACACTTGTAATGAAACTCAATTAAACCTCTTCTTGGCACGTACACGTGTCGTGGATGTATCAGGTTTCGGCCAACTTTCCTTATAAACTCGTCAATTCTCTTCTTTTTACCGAAAAGTAAAGCTCCTGCCGAGCTCTTTCATGTATATTTGACTTGAGATATTTTATTGTACATGTTATTTTAGCGTGTACTGTATATAATCTGGAGTGGTAAAAATATAAAAGTAACTGTAATAACACACCATGTTGAGTATATTAGGACAACTCCAACGCGAATCACCAAACCTCGCCTAAACGTCCGGACAACCTTGTCTGGTCATTTTTTTGCCATTCAACGTCGTCCCTCAAACCTCCTCAGACGTGTCCGGACGTCTAAAATCTCACAAACCAATACCAAACCCAGGGAGGTTTGTGGGTGTCTAGACTCGTGCCAACGTTTGCGCCCGACTACACGGTGCACCAAGAACCCTTCCCGCATCTTCCACTCTATAAACCTCGTCGCGTGTTTATGCCTGTCGGAGTGGATGTGACCGGACGGCCGCCTACCCGCATTGATGTCGGGCAAAAATGCGTGACCGGAGGGCTGACTACTGATGACCCACAAGTATAGGGGATCTATCGTAGTCCTTTCGATAAGTAAGAGTGTCGAACCAAACGAGGAGCAGAAGGAAATGACAAGCGGTTTTCAGTAAGGTTTTCTCTGCAAGCACTGAAATTGTAGGTAACGAGATAGTTTTGTGATAAGATAAATTGTAACGAGTAACAAGCAATAAAAGTAAATAAAATGCAGCAAGGTGGCCCAATCCTTTTTTTTAGCAAAGGACAAGCCTGGACAATTTCTTATAATGAGAAAAGAGCTCCCGAGGACACATGTGAATTATCGTCAAACTAGTTTTCATCACGCTCATATGATTCACGTTCGGTACTTTGATAATTTGATATGTGGGTGGACTGGTGCTTGGGTACTACCCTTACTTGGACAAGCATCCCACTTATGATTAACCCCTATTGCAAGCATCCGCAACTACAAAAGAAGTATTAAGGTAAACCTAACCACATCATTAAACATATAGATCCAAATCAGCCCCTTACGAAGCAACGCATAAACTAGGGTCTAAGCTTCTGTCACTCTAGCAACCCATCATCTACTTATTACTTCCCAATGCCTTCCTCTAGGCCCAAATAATGGTGAAGTGTCATGTAGTCGACGTTCACATAACACCACTAGAGGAAAGACAACATACATCTCATCAAAATATCAAACAAATACCAAATTCACATGACTACTAATAGCAAGATTTCACCCATGTCCCAGGAACAAACGTAACTACTCACAAAGCATATTCATGTTCATAATCAGAGGAGTAATAATATGCATTAAGGATCTGAACATATGATCTTCCACCAAGTAAACCAATTAGCATCAACTACAAGGAGTAATCAACACTACTAGCAACCCACAGGTACCAATTTGTGGTTTTGATACAAGATTGGATACAGGAGATAAACTAGGGTTTTGAGAGGAGATGGTGCTGGTGAAGATGTTGATGGAGATTGACCCCCTTCCGATGAGAGGATCGTTGGTGATGACGATGGTGATGATTTCCCCCTTCCGGAGGGAAGTTTCCCCGGTAGAACAGCTCTGCCGGAGCTCTAGATTGGTTCCGCCAAGGTCCCGCCTCGTGGCAGCGGAGTTTCGTCCCGTAAGCTTGCCTTTGATTTTTTTTCCAGGGTAAAATCCTTAATATAGCAGAAGATGGGCACCGGAGGGCCACCCGGGGGCCTAGGAGACAGGAGGGCGCGCCCAGTAGGGGTGGGCGCGCCCCCCACCCTCCTGGCCAGGGTGTGGGCCCCCTCTGGTGTTTTCTTCGCTCAATAATTTTTATTAATTCCAAAACTGACTTCCATGGAGTTTCAGGATTTTTGGAGTTGTGCAGAATATGTTTCCAATATTTGCTCCTTTTGCAGCCAGAATTCCAGCTGCTGGCATTCCCCCTCTTCATGGTAAACCTTGTAAAATAAGAGAGAATAGCCATAAGTATTGAGATATAATGTGTAATAACAGCCCATAATGCAATAAATATTGATATAAAAGCATGATGCAAAATGAACGTATCAACTCCCCCAAGCTTAGACCTCGCTTGTCCTCAAGCGGAAGCCGAAATCGAAAAATATGTCCACATGTTTAGAGATAGAGGTGTCGATAAAAATAAAATACAGAAATGAGGGCATCATGATCATTCTTATAACAGCAACATAAATAGATTTTATCATATGATTTCTTATGCTCAAGTAATGATCGATTCACAATGTCAAGTATGGTTCAGAAACTTCATTGGAACTAACAAACTATAATCTCAGTCATTGAAGCAATTGCAATTTATCATAACATCAGAAAGAGTCAAGAATAGAGCTTTTCAGCAAGTCCACATACTCAAATATCATATAGTATTCTACAATTGCTAACACTCACGCAATACTTGTGGTTATGGAGTTTCAACCGGACACTGAAAAAGATAGGGGCTTATTGTGTTGCCTCCCAACGTATTCACCTTTGGGTGATGTCAACAATAATAATTCATGCTAACTTACATCCAATTGGATAGATCTTTCAAACACGAGGAGCTTGCCAAAGGATAAAATGAAAAAGGAAAAGGTGAAGATCACCTTGACTCAAGCATAAAGTAAAAACATAAAGTAAAATATAGGCCCTTCGCAGAGGGAAGCAGAGGTTGTCATGTGCTTTTAGGGTTGGATGCATAAAATCTTAATGCAAAAGAACGTCACTTTACATTGCCACTTGTGTATGGACCTTTATTATGCAGTCCGTCGCTTTTATTGCTTCCATAACAAGATCGTATAAAGCTTATTTTCTTTGCACTAATAAGTCATACATATTTAGGGAGCAATTTTTATTACCTGCAACACGACAACTTACTTGAAGGATCTTACTCAATCCATAGGTAGGTATGGTGGACTCTCATGGCAAAAACTGGGTTTAACGATATTTGGAAGCACAAGTAGTATCTCTACTTGATGCAAGGAATTTGGCTAGCATGAGGGGGAAAGGCAAGCTCAACATGTTGGGAAGATCATTGACAATATACTTTAACTGAGATGTGAGAAAACATAAATCATTACGTTGTCTTCCTTGTCCAACATCAACTCTTTTAGCATGTCATACTTAATGAGTGATCACAATCATAAAAGATGTGCAAGATAGTATATTTGTATGTGAAAACCTCTCCTTCCTTATTACTTCCTATTAATTGCAACGATGACCAAAACTACGTTTGTCAACTCTCAACAACTTTATGCCTCATACTTTCTATGTGTGAAGTCATTACTATCCATAAGATCAATATGAACTCTTTTATTCTTTTTATTCTTTCTACTTTCTCAGGATCATGGCAAGATAGCAAATCCCTTGACTCAACACTAATCTTTATTATAGATAGCTCATGGACTCGATTACATAAAGAGATCACAAAGCAAAACTCAAAACTAATTGATACTAAAACTTCAATCTACTAGATCAAGATACTACTAAAAGGATCGAACTAAATAAAATGGTAAACATAGGAGTGCGATGGTGATACGATATCGGGGAACCTCCCCCAAGCTTGGCAGTTGCCAAGGGGAGTGCCCATACCCATGTGATTATGTCCTCGGAGGTGATGGAGGTTGAAAGTGCTAAGTGGCACTTATGCTTTATTTTGGTGTGATGACAATGTGGTTAGTTGAACTAATATCGGTTGCTAAAGTTTATCTCAGGTTATTGGTTCTAAGTGCCCGCGTGGAGATGTGTGACCCCCCCCATTTCAAAAAGGACAAAGGCGTTGTCTTTCGACGCTTCGAAGGTTTAGTTTTGGTTTGCTTCGAGTCGTAGGAAAGACCGCACTATCAAGAGGGGTCTGTGGATAAATGTCGTGTGAGAATGCCATTGCCAAGCCTCACTCTCTTACCCTTCCCACTCCGAGCACCTAATAAGTGCCTAGTGTGTATCTTGTGGTACTCGAGAAGTTGCAACAGAAAGTTACTAGGTACCCGTGCTTGCACGGGTTCTGTTGACCCCGTGCACACGGGTCTTCGCAGAATCTCTGGGTACCCGTGCTTGACGGGGTCTTTTGACCGCCGTCTTGCTGCACTGTGTAACTCTCTGGGTACCCGTCTTGCACGGGTGTTTTGACCCCGTCGCGCATGTGGTGGCGTGATTGTCTCTGAGTACCCCGTGCGCACGGGGTCCAATGGGCAGAAATCCCCACCAGCCCCTGCACACTATATAAAGGCCCTTCTTCCACCTCCAACCCTCAACCCTAATGTCTTGTTGAGCTCCACCATTGCTACACCTCCTTTTGCTCAATACTCTCAATCCCTCCACCCAAACTTGTTGAAACTTTGGGGATTGGGAGAGCAAGACCCGATCTACATCTTGACCAAACCAAATCGTGTTCCCCGCAACATTTCTTCCCCATTGACTTGTTACTCTTGGAGCTTGGGCTCCTAGGCGGCTAGAGGTTCCTCCGGAAGCTTCCTTGCTTGTGGTGTGCTCCGGAGAAGTTTGTAAAGGTGTGGTGGTCGCCTTCAAGACCAACCCGAGTGATTCGAGGCTCATCCGTTGGGGTGACTCGAAGGAGAATCTGATGAGCCTTCGGTGGCGTTCGCAAGCTTTGGCTCGGCACCGCTCCAAAGGAGATTAGCTCTTCCCCAAGGAAGAGTGAACTTCGGGTTAAAATCTGCGTCCTCGTCTCACTTGTGGTTAATCCTTTCCCGCACCTTTCCTTATTGTTGTATGCTTGTTGGCTTGCTAAGTAGTTTGTTGCCTAGCATATTTATCTTGGAGCTTAGTTGTCATATAGGTTGCGTTCACCTAGTTGCATATCTAGTGAACTCTTTTATCCGCTAAGCCGTAAAATCTACAAGAAAGATTAAAATTTGTAGTCTCCTATTCACCCCCCTCTAGTCGACCGTATCGATCCTTTCAATTGGTATCAGAGCCTCGTGCTCTAATATAAGGTTTTACAACCTTAGAGGATATGGTCGATCTAGGGAATGAGGGAGGTGGCTTACCCGTTGCGGAGGATGGTCAAAACCAACCCCCCGCTACCGAGCCACTTGGTGCTCCTGTCGTTGCTCCCGCCACTCCTCCTAACCCGAATGTTCCCTTGACCGCGGTCGATCTTCTTTCAATGTTTGCGGACCTCAAAGTCTCTATGATGAAAGAGGTTCGGGCCTCGGTCAAGGAGGAAATTGATGCCCGCTTAAAGCCATCAACGTCCGCATCAAACTCGTTTAATCCAAATGAAGTTCATGATGCGGATGACTCGAGGGAACCTCTTGCTTCTCCGGCTCGTACTCAAGTTCCCAAGTACAATGCCGTGGAACCCTTTTACTCTCCTCAACCCTTGCAGCATCCCCGCATTAATCCTGGGCCTCCACCCCCTTTGAAAGCTAATGCCTTTGCTAAGTGGAAGCTAGATATGGAGTCTCACATGCGCAGTGCTTCAACTCAATTGTGGTGGATTGTGGTCAATGGATTCAACCCCAAGGACCCAATGAATCTCACTCCAAGAGAAGCAGTTGACGATCAACTCAATGCTACCGCACACAACATTCTTTGCAACACTGTGACTGAAGACTATAGTGATTCCATTGCTCTTCTCAGAACCGCAAAGGAAATTTGGGATTGCCTTGAGGAGGATCTTGAAGGAGATGAAGCAATTCGAAGATCTCGGTTGGCCTTGCTCAAACAAGAAGTCAATCTCTTTGTGAGGAATGAGGTGAGTCCATGAAGAGGTTTACCGAAGGTTGAAGTCTCTTGTGCTCAACTTGAGAACCTTTGGGTGCACTTGGGCAAATGATGACTTCATCAAGGACAAGTTCATAGATGCTATGGTTCTCACGGAACATACCATGGTCATGATGGTTCATCAACGTCCGGACTATCACAAGCTGACTTCGGCTCAAGTTGTTTCCACCTTCTCTACCCATGTTCTTTTGGAAACCAAGTCCAAGAAAACATTCGCAATAGATCAAGCAACCAAGAACTCCAATCTTGCCTTGAAGGCCAAGAAAGTTGTGAGCCAACCCTCGAGGGAGGAAGAAGTGAGTGAAGAGATTGGTGAGGAGGATATTGACACCTTGTGTCCGGCAAATGATTTTGCGGAAGACTTGGCTCTCTTAGTCAAAAAGTACTCCGGGACCATGGCAAACAAAGGAAGAAATCTTCAAGGAAGATCTTTTGGACGAAGGAAATGCTACAATTGTGATAGCACAAGACACTTTGTTCATGATTGTCCATATGAGAGACGTGAAGACAAGTCCGAGAAGCTTGTGCTTAAGAAGAAGAAGTTCACCAAGTTTGCAAAGAGGAAGGATGACAAGGATCTTGTTCATGAAGAATACATGTCTGGAGATGAAGATGATGGTGATGATGATCAAGTGGGCACGGTCGCCTTTGCCATGCATGCCACTACCTCCTCCACCACCGGCGTCTTCGACTCTCCAAACGAGGACAAGCCATTCACTCATCGGTGCCTCATGGCCAAAGAGGTAAAAACAAAGTCCGAACCCAAGAAACCCGACAACTACACTCCCAATGTCTCATGTGAGATAGTGGAGGATGAGTGTGAGGAGGGTGTGGATAATGATGAGGAATCCTTAATGGCTTTCATGAAAACTCTTCATGGTGAAGCTCGTGCTCGTTTTGGCGATCTCCTTAAGTCACTTGCCGAACGCGATGACTTTATTGAGAACGTTGAGAACCTCCTTATAGAGGAAAAAGATAGAGTGGATCTCCTCGAGCATGAACTTAATGAAGAGAGTGTCATGAGAGCATCACTTGAGGAAGCCTTATCTGCTCATCAAATTGACTTTGTTAAAACCAACGATGCTTTGCAACTTGCTCTTGAGAATAAAGATGCTCTTAACATTACAGTTGAAAAGCTTCTAGTTGACCATACAAAACTTGTTGAGGAGCATGAGTTCCTTGTGATTAGTTCCAAGGTTGTCAAAGGTGACCTCATTGCCCTCACCGAGTCTTATGCCCAACTAAAAGCTACAACCATTAAGGCTCTCACTTGCGCTCCTCATATTGATTTAAATGATGATGCTTGTACTGCTAACTTTGCTCATGATTGCACTTTCCTTCAAGAGGAAAATAAGAAGTTGAAAGCTCAAATTGAGAAAGGGCTTGTGTCATGCATCCAAGGGGAGAAAAATCTAAACGACCTCTTGAGCAACCAAAAGGAGTGTGTTGCCAAGGAGGGAGTTGGGTTTAATCCCGCATCCAAGAGTGGTAAGAAAAAGAAGAAGAAGACCAACAAGAAAATCGGTCCGACTCCTTCCCTTCCCCAAAAGGTAGTGTTTGTGCATGAAGGGCACAAGGATAAGGAGAAGGAATTAAAGGGTGTTGGGAATGGAAAGGTCATTAGGGACAAGGCCATTCCCAAGAATTTTGCCGGCAAGAACAATCCATCATACGTTCTCATGAGAGGAGATGATGGCCATACCTTTGCAAAATTTGTTGGAACTAACTATGATGATTATGCTTGGACTATTTGGGTTCCCAAGATCCTTGTTGCTAACTCACCAGGACCCATTGCAAAATGGGTACCTATAACCAAAGCTTGATTATTGTAGGACTATGTCTCCGGTGGAACTCAATGGGTGATCGACAGTGGATGCACAAATCATATGACCGGAGAAAGGGAGATGCTCGTGGAGTTCGTTGATTCACTCAAGGCCTCTTGAACATCTCCTTGGTGACAATAGCAAGGGCAAGGTATTAGGTTTGGGCAAGGTGGTAATCTCTAATGATTTATCTCTTTCAAATGTCATGCTTGTCCAATCCCTTCACTACAATTTACTTTCAACTATTCAATTGGCTCGTGCCGGATATGATTCACATTTTGGTGAATTCCATGTGACCGTCTTTAAGAGAAGCAATCTCAAAGTGGTCTTCGTTGGGCATGTTGAAGACAACCTTTACGTGGTTGATTTCTCGAAGAGAAAACTCATCTTGCAACATGCCTAATGGCCAAGGCCGACGTGGGGTGGCTATGGCACGTAGACTAGCCCACGTGGGCATGAGAAATTTACAAGCTCTCTTAAAGGGGAGCACATTCTTGGACTAACCAATGTGTCTTTTGCCAAAGATCGTCCTTGTAGTGCTTGCATTGCCGGAAAGCTTCATGAAAAAGCTCACAAGGTGAAGACTATCATCACCACCTTGAGGCCCCTCGAGCTTATCCATTTGGATCTTTTTGGGCCTCCCACATATGATAGTTTGGGAGGAAGGAGATATTGCCTTGTCATTGTTGGTGACTTCACAAGATATACTTGGGTGTTCTTTCTCAAGACTAAAGATGAAACTCAAGAAACCTTCATCAACTTTGCCAAAGAAGCTCAACGTCAACATAACAGTGAGATCAAGGCAATCCGGAGTGACAATGGCACCGAGTTCAAAAACTATACAATGGATGATTTCTTGAGTGAAGAGGGGATAAAGCACCAATATGCCTCACCATATACTCCCCAACAAAATGGGGTTGCGAAGAGGAAGAATCGGACTCTTATTGAGATGGCTAGGACCATGCTTGATGAGTACAAATCACCATACAAGCTTTGGACAGAAGCCATCAACACCGCGTGCCATGCTTCAAACCAGCTTTATCTTCGCAAGCTCAAGAACAAGACCCCTTATGGGCTCCTAATCGGGAGAAAGCCCAACGTCAAATACTTTCGGGTATTCGGTTGTAAGTGTTTCATTTTAAACAAAAAATCCCGGTTAGCTAAATTTGAGTCTAGAACTTATGAGGGCATATTTGTTGGATATGCATCAAACTCTCATGCTTACCGAAGTTCTCAATAAATCCACCGGATGCATTGAGGAAGCGGTAAATGTGGAGTTTGATGAAGATAACGGACTCCCGCATGGAGAAAATTGTTCCTAGTGTTGTAGGTGATGAGGCTCCTTCACAAGCTATAAGGACAATGGGGATAGGCCACATTCTCCCACAAGAAGCACCCCATGTCCAAGTAGAAGAATAAGGAGTAAGAGCCCCTCTTGAGGATTCTCCACAAGGGAAGTCATCACCAACGCCACTTGTCCAAGATGCTTTGGGAAATAATGAACCTATCCAAGAACAAGATCAAGACCCTCATATTCCTGAGCAAGATCAAGAGCAAACTCGTCCGAATAATGAAGAACCAATCGTTGAGGCTCAAGATCAAGCTCAAAGTCATGATCATGATCAAGAACAACCCCAACCACATGTGTCTTCATCGACATCACTTCCTACCGAGCAAGAACCTGTGGTTGCAAATAGAAGGGTGTCTCCAAGGTTAAAGCAATCTCAAGGGCAAGCCTCCTCATCAAGTCCAAAACCAAGTGAAGAAGAGCTTGACCGCAAAGAGCAAAAAGTGGCCGCCAAGCTAAAACATCTTCAACACCTCACCGAGAACATCTACGGAAGCATCAAAAAGGGGGTAACTACTCGTAGACGTTTGGCAAACTTTTGTGAACATCACTCGTTTGTCTCTTGTGTTGAACCCCTTAAGGTGGAAGATGCACTTGACGATCCGGATTGGATAGATGCCATGCATGAAGAACTCAACAACTTCACACGCAACAAAGTATGGACCCTTGTAGAAAGACCCAAGGAATTTCATAATGTCATTGGAACAAAGTGGATTTTCAAGAACAAACAAGATGAATATGGACAAGTAATAAGGAACAAGGCAAGGTTAGTGGCACAAGGTTTCACCCAAGTTGAAGGTTTGGACTTTGGTGAAACTTTTGCCCCTATTGCCCATCTCGGATCCATTTGCATCTTACTTGCTTATGCCTCTCATCATGATTTCAAATTATATCAAATGGATGTTAAGAGCGCTTTTCTTAATGGTCCTCTTAAGGAGTTAGTGTATGTCAAGCAACCTCCCGGTTTTGAAGACCCCGATCATCCCTCTCACGTTTATGAACTCCATAAGGCACTCTATGGACTCAAACAAGCACCTCGTGCTTGGTATGATCACCTTACGACGTTCCTAAGCGAGAAAGGGTTCCAGATTGGGGTAATAGATTCCACTCTCTTTACAAAGAGGGTAAAAGGAGAGTTGTTTGTCTGCCAAATCTATGTTGATGATATTATCTTTGGGTCAACTAACCATGCTATTAACGTTGAGTTTGAGAATCTTATGACTAAGGAATTTGCGATGAGCATGATGGGAGAGTTGAAGTTCTTTCTCGGTTTTCAAGTGAAGCAATTAAGAGGCGAACCTTCATCAATCAATCTCGTTATATCCAAGACATGCTCAAGAGATTCAAAATGCAAGATATCCAGCCAAAGAAGACACCCATGGCCACAAATGGTCAACTTCATCTTGATCCAAATGGTAAAGAAGTGGATCAAAAGGTATATCGCTCTATGATTGGTTCCCTGCTTTACCTTTGTGCATCTAGGCCAGATATTATGTTGAGTGTGTATGTGTGCAAGATTTCAATCTGCTCCTAAGGAGAGCCACTATTCGGCAGTGAAAAGGATCCTTCGATATTTGGTTCATACCCCAAACTTAGGCCTTTGGTATCCCAAGGGATCTTCATTTGAGTTAATGGGTTACTCGGATTCGGATTGGGCCGGAGACAAGGTTGATCATAAGTCCACCTCTGGTTCATGTCAATTTTTAGGAAGGTCGTTGGTAAGTTGGTCTTCAAAGAAGCAAAATTGTATATCTCTCTCCACAGCCGAAGCCGAGTATATTGCTGCCGGAAGTTGTTGTGCCCAATTATTATGGATGAGGCAAACTTTGATGGATTATGGTGTCAAATGTGACAAAGTGCCTCTTTGGTGTGACAGTGAGAGTGCCATCAAGATCGCCGAGAATCCGGTTCAACATAGCAAGACCAAGCATATTGAGATTCGTCATCATCTCTACTCCTAATGGAGCAGTTGGTAGTCTCGCTTCCAGGTTTTTTTTTCGTCCCACCACTTTTGTCCGGTTTTTTTTCGTAGGTTAACCGTCGTAGATTTTTTTCGTCGCCTCCCCCACTTCATCGGTTTATTTTCACTTCACCCTTTCACACAACGAAAAAAACTGAACGGATCAGAACTTTCCATACTGACGCAAATTATTTAGTAATGTCTTTATGTAAAAGAATCAATCACAATCAATCTCTAAAGATCAAATCTAAATTAATTAATCTTCATAACGTTTGTTTCCTTTGAATCACGTCCATAACTTTCCTTCCTTGTTTGGGCGTAAACTGTTTGGTAGCGAGATTAGGAAGCTTCCTATGAGTGTAGTAATAGGAAGTATTCTTTTTCTTGATGATTCGTTTCCATGCATGATGATAGTAAATTAGGCCAACATTCACCACTATTTATCAACGTCATCAATCGTATCCATTCCTACCAGTTTCAAGGGAATCTGATCGCTTTGTCTTTTTTAAGGGGATCCGCTCGCTAAGTCGTCGTCGCATGTTATTTTCACAAACAATCTCTACTCCTAATGGAGCACTTGGTAGCCTCGTACGGTTTATTTTTGTCCTCCTCTCACCTCCACTGGTTCTTTTTCTCTCTACTCTTTTCTTGCAAACTAATAATTTCCTAACATATAAAAGATCACGAATCTATCTTTCCATACCCAAACCAATCGCGCCCTACATCAGTGCATTTCTTTATTAAGAAAACTTACACGTAAATCTTAACGCATTGTAAACAAATCCCGTTATGGACCTAATTAATTTATTATGCAATCTATACGTGGTCGCATTGGTTCTTTTTCTCTCCACTCTTTCCTTGCAAACCACTAATTTCCTAACATCCAAAAGATCACGAATCTATCTTTCCTTACCCGAATCAATCGATCCCTACATCAGTGCATTTCTTTATTAAGAAAACTAACACGTAAATCTTAACGCATTGTAAAGAATTCCCGTTATGTACCTAATTAATTTATTACGGAATCTGTATGTGGTCGCATCTCTCCCCTCGTGAAAAAATCGCATCCATCTCCCATTAAAAGGAAAAGAGAACATGAGCGATCAATCCCACACCATGCATCTCAAGAGCAAAAATCGCCCCGCTCTCGCTCTGCGCCGCGCGCCGTGTGCCCGGCTCGACCCATGCCTCGCCTGCATGGCTGGACGCTGCCGTCTCCACCGCCACGTACAAGAAAACGATGGGCAGAACCATCCATTCAAATCGCACACCCCCACCCTCCTCCGCAATCCCTAGCCCCGCATCACCCTATCGCTTTCTCGCCTCTCTTTCCCCTCAATGTAGATGGTGCCGAGCGGTGGCCTCGAGCACCGGCAGTGCCGCCCTCTCTATCTTCGCTGCGTCGAGAGATGGGCCGAGGCTATCGTCGGTTCGCCGCCCATGATTGGGCCGCCTCCGGTTGTCGCGCACCACCGGCTCCACCTAACGTGCCCGACCCTCTCCGCTTTCGACCTTCCGGCGACCACATCCCTCCGCGCCACCATCATCATCCACAAGGCTACTCCCTGCACCCACCCTCCTCTCCATTCCGGCGGACAATCACCGAAGATCCAAGTTGGCCCGATATCAATTTTCTTACATGCTTTCTTTATCAGTTGGTGATGGGAATGGGTTCCAATTTCTCTCTCTGAATGTGGATTCGCAGGCAATAAGCGCTTCTACATGCATACTCCTGTCGGTCCCTAAAGTACCAAGGTAAATGGTTGATGTTGCGTTTGTCTAGGATGATATATGTTGGCTCTGTTATGGTTCATCCGAGCAGTTCCGGTACATCATGCATTTATCTTGCTAGTAATGTTCTGTGATGCTCTGATGCACTTTGGGAATTGTTTATCTTGTCTTCAGTGTAGAACATTTGTTTATTAATGCATGAGAAGAATCCTTGTTACTACCTTGAACCTGTTTTATCCATATTGTTATGCAATAGCGCGTGTGCGTGTGAAATAGATGGATTATGGTCCCGTACCCAATAAGATGGATATGTATGTGTGTTAGAGAGAGAGAGAGAGAGGGAGAGGGGGATAGAGAGTGAGGAGGAGGGAGGGAGAGAGAGTGTGTGAGAATTTGATAGTAAAAAGGTCGCCAATGTCACTTGATATGTATGAGAATATTAAATGTAATATTAACATAATTGATATTGAACTCTTAAATTTAATGTGGCCCCGTTGCAACGCACGGGTGTTCTTCTAGTTTCATTAGAGATCATGTGGCCAAGGGAAACATTGAGTTACTCCATGTCAACACCGAGAATCAACTTGCAGACATTTTCACCAAGCCTCTTGACGAAGCAAGATTCCGGGAGTTAAGGCATGAGCTAAATATCGTGGATATTAGTAACTTCAGATGAAACTCTTGCTCATACACACATACTCATGTACTATCTTGCTTAGATGTAGGCACATGTCTAGGGGGAGCTAGCTCAACCCATGAGCTATCTTATCCTGGAAGTGCATAAATCAAACTCAATCTTTCACATTAGCCACTTTAGGTGGTACTTGTGCTTCAAAGATGAGTATTGGTCTTGGGCCCAAGGTTCATATCTTCGCGGTGCCATACCAAGTAAACTCAAACATGGTGGCCTTGGCCACCGCCCTCGCTTGAGGGTTGTGTCCGTGTTTGTTTCGCCTGTGTGGTGTGTTGTTTCTTTTTTTTTTGTTTTGTTCTTCCTACTTCTCTTTTGGTACAAGTGATCCACATATTCCCTTTCCATAGTGATAGGTCTTTCCTCATGGCGTATTCGAAATATCGACCGAGTGCTTTGTGAAGTAGGGGTAGAGTATACACTCAGCCCTGTATTTAAAACAAATCCACTCATGTCAAAGTTCCTGAGTACCCCGTGCGCACGGGCCTGTACCGTGCACACGGGGCCCCCGTGCCCACGGGCTCTATACCGTGCGCATGGGACCCGGTGCGCACGGGGATCTCTTAGCCCGTGCACACGGGGTCTGCGGTTTCTGGTCCTGAAGGTGGGGCGTGGGGGAGGCTCGGGCTCTTTTCCACCCATTCGCCCCCTCCACTCCCCAGAAAGCCTCCAGCGCCGCCGCCGTCGCATCCCCTCGCCGGAGCTCCTCCGGGCTTCGTCGGGGTTCTTCCTCGGTGGATCTGCATCCAGATGGGGTCCTCCTCCGGTTGGTCCTGCCTCCTTGGTCTTTTTCCTTGTATTTCTTTCTTTTTCTCTAGCTTTAGGGTTTCTTTGCTCCCTAGATTCGTTTGGCCTCAAATGTTGGTAGATAGAAGTCTAGTGCTTAGATCCTCTGGTCCCTCTGCTTCACCCACTCCCGGAGTTCATTCTAGTAGTGGCTGCTGCTGGGAGACCCCCATGTCCACGGAGTGTTTGACCCCCGTGCGCATGGGGCCCCGTGTCCACGGTCCAGATTGTCTTGATGGACCCCGTGCCCACGGGTCTAAACCGTGTGCACGGGCTATCCAGAACTTTGCCTAGATTTTGTCTATCCCTTGCCATTCATCTTGCACTTGTACTCATTTGTGGTTCGTGCTTTGTGTTGTTGGGTGTTTGCGTGTGTTTCAGACTACCGACAAGAGGTCTGAGCTTACGCATAGCGTGGAAAAAGAGGATCAGAGGACTTCACCATTGCTCGTCATCAGCCGTCTGAAGGCATGGGTCAGGGGTCTGGATCTGGTCAGGGCCGTGTTCGACGTGCTGCCTCAAAGCGGCCCGTTGTAGAGGCTTCCGATAATTCTGAGGAAGAATATGACTCGCAAGATGATGTTTACTCCGCCAATCCCAATAATGATGATGAGATAGAAGAAGAAGATGATCGTGGTGAGGAAGGTGAAGAAGAGGATGAGGAGTCTAGTCCGGAGCAAGCCATTCGGCGGGCGTGACCTCGAATTTGCCTCTTGTCAAGTGGACCAAGCCGAGATCTGGGCTGAGAGCGAGCCATCCTTATGTTGCTGCCATTGGTATGGGAGTGGATCCCGGTTCAAGAATGAGTTTCAAAGAAAGGGTCTATCATGAGCTTCTTATGACCAAGTCCAAGAAGTTTGCCCCTCACAAGCAAGTCAAGACCTTGAGAGTTTGCGCGACAATGACCATCTCAGATCCCGGTGTGTACTCCGCTCTTGGATGGTAGGTGCGATTCCGTTTGTCACCTTCAACCACCCCTATAATGAAGATCTAGTGATGCAGTTCTTTGCCACTCTGTACTTCTCCAATGATTCTGCTCGCACCCTCACCTGGATGTTCGGAACGCATCAGTGCTCAGCTCCTATGGCAAAGTTCTCCGAGATCATTCCCTACCCGTTCATGGATGAAGAGACCGTTTTTGATGAGTTTGGCGTTGTTCGGGAAAGTGGGCAGCGCACGATGAGATTGCCTTTGCTTACAAACAAGAGAAGTCATTTGTCTTTGGGTCAATCAAAGACCTCTTGCCCTCTATGATACCATCGCCATATCACGAGGTATACCCTCACTCCAAAGGTCGGGGATTCCCATAACATTCGGAGCTCCATGCTTGATGTCTTTGTGTATCTTCATCAGAAGAAGAAAGTGGATGTTCTGGACTTCATGTACTACGAGCTGCGTCAGTGTGTACAAGAGAACAAGTCCTTGATCTATGCTCCTTTCATACAGGCATTGATTGAGACCGTCTCATCCATCAAAGTACATTGCCGCTTCAAGACTTCGTTCCCAAGCGCAACTCCAAGCTGGACCCTGCTGCTCCTGCTCCCTATGTGCCTATCAAGAAGGCGCAACCCTAGGCCCGAGGATCGTGCTACCTACACTCCTGCATGTCCTCTCTCGCACGGATCCCTCGTGGTCGGGCCAAGTCTGTTGGTTCTGAGGCCATCTTTGCCAAGGGAGAGAAGAAGTCACTGTTCAAGACCTTGAGCAACATGTTCAAGATGTGTCAGTCCATTCACCGTCGTTAGATCAAGGAAATCAACAAGGAGAAGCTTGTTCAGCGTGAGCAGAAGCCAGCAAGGGCTGCTGCTGGTGAGGAGGTCGGTCCAGGTTCAGAGGACGTCGACAGTGAGGCCACTGCTCGGTCTTTCCCAATGGCCGGGTGGCGTTTTGATGATGATGATGATGCCTCGAGTGCTCCTCCTCTTGTCTAATGGGTCTCATGTCGCCATTTGTCTCCTTTTTGTTGTCTTGATGACAAAGGGGGAGAAGTGGTGTGTGGTGTGCGTTCGTGGGTGTGTTGAGATCTCAAGCCTCGTGTTTCTCGCTGTTGGTTGGTTTTAGTTGGCTTGAGATACTCTTATTTACCTTCTGTCTGTGTGGTTGTGAGACTCTAGCTTTATCATTGAACCTTGCCATTATCCTGTTATGCTTATTGGGTCTCACATTATTTGCTCTCCACACTGTGTCATGAGTTCTAGGCACCGTTATAGGTTTATTTTGTTGAAACTCATGACGTTTCTATAATGATCTTGGTCGAACCTCCTATGGGTGTTCTAGTTGCATTCTTGTTTTCGGGCACACATATAGGGGGAGCTATCATGATCATTATTTGTTCCATGGCTTTCTATCTATTTATCCTCTATGCCATGCTCTAACCACGTTGTCATCAATGCACCAAAAAGGGGGAGACTGAAAGTGCTAAGTGGCACTTATGCTTTATTTTGGTGTGATGACAATGTGGTTAGTTGAACTAATATCGGTTGCTAAAGTTTATCTCAGGTTATTGGTTCTAAGTGCCCGTGATGGAGATGTGCGACCCCCCCATTTCAAAAAGGACAAAGGCGTTGTCTTTCGGCGCTTGAAGGTTTAGTTTTGGTTTGCTTGAGTCGTAGGAAAGACCGCACTATCAGAAAGGGTGCGTGTGGATAAATGTGGGTGTGGGAATGCCATTGCCGAGCCTCACTCTCTTACCCTTCCCACTCCGAGCACCTAATAAGTGCCTAGTGTGTATGCTGTGGTACTCGAAAGTTGCAACAGAAAGTTCTTTGGGTACCCGTGCGCACGGGTCTTCGCGTAACTCTCTGGGTACCCGTGCGCGACGGGGTTTTTGACCCCGTGCGCGCACGAGTCTGCGTAACTCTGGGTACCACAATGCGACGGGTCTTTTGACCCCGTGTGCATGGGGTGGCGTGATTGTCTCTGAGTACCCGTGCTTGCACGGGCTGACTTAGCCCGCTTGACGGGGTCCAACGGGCAGAAATCCCCACCATCCCCTGCACACTATATAAAGGCCCTTCTTCCACCTCCAACCCTCAACCCTAATGTCTTGTTGAGCTCCACCATTGCTACACCTCCATTTGCTCAATACTCTCAATCCCTCCACCCAAACTTGTTGAAACTTTGGGGATTGGGAGAGCAAGACCCGATCTACATCTTGACCAAACCAAATTGCGTTCCCCGCAACATTTCTTCCCCATTGACTTGTTACTCTTGGAGCTTGGGCTCCTAGGCGGCTAGAGGTTCCTCCGGAAGCTTCCTTGCTTGTGGTGTGCTCCGGAGAAGTTTGTAAAGGTGTGGTGGTTGCCTTCAATACCAACCCCGAGTGATTCGAGGCTCATCCGTTGGGGGTGACTCGAAGGAGAATACGGTGAGCCTTCGGTGGCGTTCCGCAAGCTTTGGCTCCGGCACCGCTCCAAACGGAGATTAGCTCTTCCCCAAGGAAGAGTGAACTTCGGGTTAAAATCTACGTCCTCGTCTCATTTGTGGTTAATCCTTTCCCGCACCTTTCCTTGTTGTTGTATGCTTGTTGGCTTGCTAAGTAGTTTGTTGCCTAACATATTTATCTTGGAGCTTACTTGTCATATAGGTTTCATTCACCTAGTTGCATATCTAGTGAACTCTTTTATCCGCTAAGCCTTAAAATCTACAAGAAAGATTAAAATTTGTAGTCTCCTATTCACCCCCCTCTAGTCGACCGTATCGATCCTTTCAGAGGTGGTGATGATGATGGTGGATAATCGCACATCGAGCGTAAAAGCTCCTCCAACTTGCGGATAATGCCCTTGAGTCCGACGATATGATCCTTCAACAAAATATTCTCCTGTGTGAGATACTTATTCTGTATGCGAGCTAACTCAATCATCTTGAAAGCTTCAATCTCAGTTGGAGTAAAGAGGTTAAGTAAGGGTTGAGGGATGTCTTCTTCTTTCACCGCCGGAGCTTGAACCTCCATGGTCTTCTTGATCTCTTCCAGTTCTTCTCTTTTCAGCTCTATCTTCAATAGCCAAGCATCCTTGTCTTCGTTGTTGAAGGAGGGCGGCGTCATGGTGCTCTAGATCTGTAACAGAAACAGCTCGAAACGAAAATAGAGGATATTTGCATGATACGGTGGTCAAAACCTTTGGGAGATTATATAATGAATTTTTACCGACCAAAATGTGTAACGTACAAGAAGACGGAGCCTGGGAGGTACACGAGGTGGCCACGAGACAGGGGGCGCGCCCAGGAAGGGTGGGCGCGCCCTCCACCCTCGTGGAGGCCTTGTGTCCTTCCCGGACTACTTCTTTCTTTCCAAAACTCTTAAATATTCCAAAACGGATAAAAATTGCAATTAGAATTGTTTTGGAGTCGGTTTACTTACCGTACCACATACCTATTCCTTTTCAGAGTCTGAAACGTTCTGGAAAGTGTCCCTTATGTATTCCTCCGGGGTTACGGTCTCAACAATATTAGTTTCAACATTGATAGGATTACCTGAGATATAATGTTTAATTCTTTGATCGTTCACCACCCTCGGACTTGTGCCTTCGAAGTTGTTGATTTTTATGGCACCGGAACGATAGACCTCCTCGATAACGTAAGGACCTTCCCATTTAGAGAGAAGTTTTCTGCAAAAATCTTAATTTTTCCAATTAAAAAAATTCCCCCCCCAAAAAAGGTTAAAAATTTTTTTTTTTTTTTTTTGGGGGGGTTTTTTTTTAAAAACCCCTTTTTTTTTTTGGGAATTTTTCCCCTTGGAAAAAAAATTTTTTAAAAAAAAAAAAATTTTTAATTATAAAATTTTAAATTGGGGGCCCCAAAAAGTTGGGGGAATTTAAAATTAAAAAGGGGGGGAAAAAAAATTTTTTTTTTTTTCCTTTTTTTTTAATTTCCCCCAATTTAAAAACCAAAATTGGTTTTTTTTTTTTTTTTTTTTAAAAAAAACCCTTTTAAAATTTTGGGGAAAAATTTTGGGAAACCCCCCCCCCCTTTTTCCCTTTCCCCAAAAAAGGGTTTTTTTTAAATAAAAAAAATTTTTTTTTTTTGGGGGGGCCCCCCAAAAAACCCCCTTTTTAAAATTTTTTTTTTTTTTAAAAAATTTTTAAAAAAAAAAAAGGGGGGTTTTTTAAAAAACCCCCGGGGGTAAAATAAAACCAAAAAAAAATTTTTTTGGGGGTTTTTTTTTTCCCCCCCCCCCCCCCCCCAAAAAAATTGGGGGCCCCGGGAAATTTGGGGAAAAAATTTTTTTTGGGGCCTTTTTTTTTTGGGGGGGGGGTTTGGAATTTTTTTTTAAATTTTTTTTGGGTTTTTTGTTGGGCCCCCCTTTAAAAGGGGGTTTTTGGGGTTTGGGGGGGGTTTTTAATAGAAGTGTTATGATCGACACTACTAGTTGGAATAGCTTCTACCCACTTAGTAGCGTAATCAACAGCAACTAAAATATGTGTGTAACCATTAGAGGTAGGAAAAGGTCCCATATAATCAAAGCCCCAAACATCAAGCGGTTCATTAACAAGAGAATAATTCATAGGCATTTCTTTCGTCTACTAATATTACCAATTCTTTGACATTCATCGGAAGATAAGACAAACTTACGAGCATCTTTGAAGAGTAGGCCAATAAAAACCAGATTCGTACCTTATGTGCGGTTCTATCTCGGTGGTGTCCTCCATATGATTGAGTGACACTTGCATAGGATCTGTTCTGTTCATGCTTCGGTACACAATGTCTAATAACACCATCTACTCCTTCTTTATAAAGGTGTGGGTCATCCCGAGTAATGTCTTAAATCATAAAGAACTTTTCTTTTGCTGGTATGTGAAACTAGGTGGTATAAATTTAGCAACAATGTAATTAGCATAATCGGCATACCAAGGAAGCGATCGAGAAGCATTAATGACCGCTAATTGTTCATCGGAAAGCTATCATCAATAGGCGTTGGGTCATCAAGAACATTCTCTAACCTAGACAAGTTATGCGCAGCGGGTTCTCAGCTCCTTTCTATCAATAATATGCAAATCAAATTCTTGGAGCAAGAGAACCCATCTAATGAGTCTAGGCTTAACATCTTTCTTTTCCATAAGATATTTAATAGCGGCATGATCGGTGTGAATAGTAACTTTGGAATCAACAATATAAGGTCTAAACTTATCACAAGCAAACACAACTGCTAAGAATTCTTTTTCATAGTAGCATAATTTCTGAGCGTATCAAGAGTCTTACTAGCATCTTGGATAACATTCAATTTCTTATCAACTCTTTGCCCTAGAACAACACCTCTGACATAATCACTATCATCACACATAATTTCAAAGGTAAATTCAATCGGTGGCTGAACAATAGGTGCAGTGATCAAAGCTTTCTTAAGTATTTCAAATGCTTCTACACAATCATCATCAAAGACAAAAGGAATATCTTTTTGCAATAAATTAGTCAGAGGCCTAGAGATTTTAGAAAAGTCCTTAATGAACCTCCTATAAAAACCGACATTACCAAGAAACTTCTTATACCTTTTATGTCTTTGGGACATGGCATCTTTTCAATAGCATCGACTTTAGCTTTGTTGTAATGCCCCAGATCCGATGCGCCAGGTGTCTTCCAACTACTCGTCGTTGTTGCCATGTCATTTGCTTGCGTGTTGCATTTGCCATGTCATCATCTGCGTTTCATGCATGTTTTTCAAAACTTGCGTCCGTTCGAGTTCCCCGGTTCTCTCCATTGTCCGTTACGAGCACAGCCACACTTTCGCCGTCGCCCTCTCAAACCTTGTTTACGTGGCGGGAGAATTTTTTCTCAGAATGGGATGAAACTTGGCGTCGATGTTGTTTTAAGTAGGTAGTCCGCTTTGTCAATTTCCGTCGCATTGAGTCCGTTTGGCGCCTAGCAGTTAACGCGTGGCAGAAACCCTCTCTCTTTGCAGCCAGGACCCTCTTCACCACAGCCCATGAGCCCATCTAAACCCCTCCATGCTCTCGTGCGTTAGATCATGATCATGTGGGAAAACCACACCTCATTTGGACTCTCCTAGCTCCCTCTACCTTTATACGCCCTCCCTCCATTTTAGTGGATCAAACCCTAGCCAAACTCCTTCCCCGCGGACATGTCGCCTCCGCCGAGCGCGTCCTCCGCCGCCTCCTCGCCCAACCCCGTCGCCACGTCGCCCGCGCCCTCCGGCCGCCGCAGCCGCCCGAGGCCGAGCCCTTGAGCCATCGGGGCCGCCCTCGAGCCCGTGCGACCAGCGCCCTCGGCTCCCAGCCACCGCCGGAGCGCCTCCGTCGCCTCTGCCGGCCGTCGCCGTGGCCGCCGCCCCATGAGGACCGCGCCTCCGCGCCTGCCGCCGCCACCGCCACGTCGAACGCCGTCTCGTCCTCGGCTTCGCGCTGCCACGCTGAACCGCGCCGCCCCCGGTCCCCACCGACGCCGCCGCCTCGCGTCCGCGCCTCGCCGCCAGCGCCATAAATCAACCGGTCGGATCGGCGATATCCGGCCGAACCGCCGGGTGGATGAGATCGATACCTCGGCCATCAAGCGGCCTCTCGCGCCGGATCTCCTTGTCCCGACCCGTCCGTCCGGTTTTGGGGTAAAATATCTGCCAAGTCACGAGATTTGCATATTATGTTGCCTGTCTTCATGCCATAGCGAAGGAAATATGCCTAGAGGCAATAATAAAGTTATTATTTATTTCCTTATTTCATGATAAATGTTTATTATTCATGCTAGAATTGTATTAACCGGAAACATAATACATGTGTGAATACATAGACAAACATAGTGTCACTAGTATGCCTCTACTTGACTAGCTCGTTTATCAAAGATGGTTATGTTTCCTAGCCATGGACAAAAGAGTTGTCATTTGATTAACGGGATCACATCATTAGGAGAATGATCTGATTGACTTGACCCATTCTGTTAGCCTAGCACTTGATCGTTTAGTATACTGCTATTGCTTTCTTCATGACATATACATGTTCCTGCAACTATGAGATTATGCAACTCCCGTTTACCGGAGGAACACTTTGGGTACTACCAAGCGTCACACGTAATCGGGTGATTATAAAGGAGTACTACGGTGTCTCCGAAGGTACATGTTGGGTTGGCATAACTCGAGATTAGGATTTGTCACTCCGATTGTCGGAGAGGTATCTCTGGCCCTCTCGGTAATACTCATCACCTAAGCCTTGCAAGCATGTAACTAATGAGTTAGTTATGAGATGAAGTATTACGAGCGAGTAAAGAGAGTTGTCGATACGAGATTGAACTAGGTATTGGATACCGACGATCGAATCTCGGACAAGTAACATACCGATGACAAAGGGAACAACGTATGTTGTTATGCGGTTTGACCGATAAAGATCTTCGTAGAATATGTAGGAACCAATATGGGCATCCGGTCCGCTATTGGTTATTGACCGAGCGTGTCTCGTCATGTCTACATCGTTCTCGAACCGAGGGTCCTGCAGCTTAAGGTTTCGATGACAATTATATTATGAGTTTATGTATTTTGATGTACGAAGTTTGTTGAGTCCCGATATGATCACGGACATGACGAGAGTCTTGAAATAGTCGAGGCGTAAAGATTGATATATTGGACGGATATATTTGGACACGGAAAGGTTTCGGATAAGTTTGGAGCTCGGAGGTTACTGGAACCCCGGGAGGTATATGGGCCTTATTGGGCCCATGTAGGAGGAAGAGAGAAGGAGCAAGGGAGGCGCGCCCCAAGCCCAATCCGAATTGGGAGGGGCGGCCCCCTTCCTTCTCCTTCCCTCTCTTCCTTCCTACTACTAGTACTACTTCCTAATACTAGTACTCCTTCCTTCCCCTCCAAATAAGATAAGGAAAGAGAGGAAACCTACTTGGAGTAGGTTTCCCCTCCTATGGCGCCCCTTGGGCAGCCACCTCCTCCCTCCCTCCTTTATATACGGTGTAGGGGCACCTAGAACACACAAGTTGATCATTGATCGTTCCTTAGCCGTGCGGTGCCCCTCCACGATATTACACCTCGGTCATATTGTAGCGGTGCTTAGGCGAAGCCTGCGGCAGAGAACATCAAGATCGTCACCACGCCATCGTCTTGTGGAACTCCCCTCGGCGCCTCTGCTGGATCGGAGATCGAGGTGCGTCATCGAGCTGTACGCATGTGAAGAACTCGGAGGTGCCGAGTATGCGGTGCTTGGATCGGTCGGATGGGAGGACGTCGACTACTTCCTCTACGTTGGCGTCACGCTTCCGCTTGGTCTCAGAGGCGTAGACAATACTCTCCCTCGTTGCTATATCATCACCATGATCTTGCGTGTGCGTAGGAAAATTTTGGAATTACTCGTTCCCCAACAGTGGTATCCGAGCCTAGGTTTTATGGTTTGATGTTATATGCAGAGTAGAACACAAGTGAGTTGTGGACGATATAAGTCATACTGCCTACCAGCATGTCATACTTTGGTTCGTGGTATTGTGAGATGAAGCGGCCGGACCGACATTACGCGTCGCTTACGAGACTGGTTTCACCGTCGAGCACTTCGTGCTTAAAGGTGACTGGCGGGTGTCTGTCTCTCTCACTTTAGTTGAACCGAAAGTATACGCCCGTCCTTGTGAAGGTTAAACGAGTCTATTTGACAAACTATCGCTGTGGTTTTGATGTAGGTGAGATTGGTTCTTGTAGCCCGTGCAGCCACGTAAAATTTGCAACAACAAAGTAGAGGACGCCTAACTTGTTTTTGCAGGCATGTTGTGATGTGATATGGTCAAGACGTGATGCTATATTTTATTGTATGAGATGATCATGTTTTGTAACCGGTTATCGGCAATCGCGGAGCCATATGGTTGTCGCTTATTGTATGAAATGCAACGCTCAGAATTGCTTTACTTTATCACTAAGCTGTAGCGATAGTCGAGAAGCAATAGATGGCGAAACGACAACGATGCTACGATGGAGATCAAGGTGTCGCCACGGTGACGATGGTGATCACGACGGTGCTTCGGAGATGGAGATCACAAGCACAAGATGATGATGGCCATATCATATCACTTATATTGATTGCATGTGATGTTTATCCTTTATGCATCTTATCTTGCTTTGATGACGGTAGCATTTTAAGATGATCTCTCACTAATTATCAAGAAGTGTTCTCCCGAGTATGCACCGCTGCCAAAGTTCTTCGTGGCCGGACACCACGTGATGATCGGTGTGATAGGCTCTACGCTCATCTACAACGGTGCAAAACAGTTGCACACGCGGAATACTCAGAGTTATACTTGACGAGCCTAGCATATGCGATATGGCCTCGAACACGGAGACCGAAAGGTCGAGCGTGAATCATATAGTAGATATGATCAACATAGAGATGTTCACCATTGAAACTACTCCATCTCACGTGATGATCGGACATGGTTTAGTTGATTTGATCACGGATCACTTAGATGACTAGAGAGATGTCATCTAAGTGGGAGTTCTAAGTAATATGATTAATTGAACTTAAATTTATCATGAACTTAGTCCCTAGTATTTTGCAAATTATGTTGTAGATCAATAGCTTGCTTGTTTATATGTTTATTTGATATGTTCTAGAGAAAAATTGTTGAAAGATGTTAGTAGCAATGATGGATTTGATCCAGATCCGAGGATTATCCTCATTGTGCACGTAAGAATTATGTCCTGATGCACCGCTAGACAAACCTATTGCAGGAGCAAATGCGCATGTTATGAACGCTATTAGCTCAATATGATGACTACTTGATAGTTTTGCACCATGCTTTACGCTTAGAATCGGACTTCAAAGACGCTTGAACGCCATGGACCATATGAGATGTTCCAGAGTTGAAGTTAATATTTCAAGCAAATGCCCGATTGAGAGATGAAGTTCCAACAAGTTCTATAGCTAAAAGATGGAGGAGAATCGCAACTAGTGAGCATGTACTGATAATTCGGTACTAATCACTTGAATCAATGGGAGTTAATCTTCCGATAAGATAGATTGATAGAATTTATCACCATCACCAAAGTAGAACTTTGTGATGAACTATAATATGCAAGGGATGAAAGACTATTCTCGAGCTCTTCTGATGCTGAAATCGGAGGTAGAAATCAAGAAAGAGCATCAAGTTTGATGGGACAAGACCACTAGTTTCAAGAGAAGGGCAAAGGAAAGAAAGGAACTTCAAGAAAAGACAAGCAAGTTGTCACTCAAGAAAGAAACCCAAAGCTGGACTAAAGCTCGAAACTGAGTGCTTAATCGCAAAGGAAATGGTCAACGAAGCGGAAATCCAATATTTGGTGGATAAGAAGGATGGCAAAGTGAACAAAGGTATATTTGATATACGTTATTGATGTGCCTTACTAGTGTTTATAGTAGCCCCTGGTATTTGATACTGTTCGCTGCTAAGATTAGTAACTCAAAATGGGAGTTATAAATGTAGATAGTTAAGGAGAAGTGACGATGAGTGTTGAAGGTTCCAAGATTGATATGATCATCGCACACCTCCCCTATATTTTCGGGATTAGTGTTAACCTAAATAATGTTATTTGGTGCTTATGCTGAGCATGAATATGATTTGATCTTGTTTATTGCAATACGGTTATTCATTTAAATAGAGAATAATGGTTGTTCTATTTATATGAATAATATCTTTATGGTCATACACCCAAGAAGTCTAGTTTATGGATCTCGATAGTAGTGATACACATATTCATAATATTGATGCCAAAAGATGCAAAGTTGATAATGATAGTGCAACTTATTTGTGGCACCGCCGCTTGGGTCATATCGGTGTAAAGCGATGAAGAAACTCCATAATGATGGATTTTGGAATCACTTGATTATGAATCACTTGATGCTTATGTAACCGTGCCTTTGGGCAAGATGACAAAACTCCGCTCTCCGAACAATGGAACAAGCTACCGACTTTGTTGGAAATAATACATACCATGTATGCGGTCCAATGAGTTGAGGCTCGTGGCAAGTATCGTTATTTTCTCACCTTCACAGATGATTTGAGCGATATGGGTATATCTACTTGATGAAACATAAGTCCTAAACATTTGAAAAGTTCAAAGAATTTCAGAGTGAAGTGGAAAATCATCGTAACAAGAAAATAAAGTTTCACGATCCGATCGTGGAGAGAATATTTGAGTTACGAGTTTGGTCTTCATTTGAAACAATGTGAATAGTTTCAAGTTCACGCCACCGAACACCACAACATTATGTGTGTCCAACGTCGTAATCGTATTTTATTGGATATGGTGCGATCTATGATGTCTCTTACTGATTTACCATTATCGCTTTGGGGTTATGCATTAGAGACAGCTGCATTCACATTTAAATAGGGCACCATCCAAGAGACGATAATTTATGAACTATGGTTTAGCAAGAAACCAAAGTTGTCTTCTTAAAGTTTGGGGTTGCGATGCTTATATGAAAAAGTTTCAACCGATAAGCTCGAACCCAAATCGGAGAAATGTGTCTTCATAGGATACCCAAAGGAAACTGTTGGGTACACCTTCTATCACGATCCAAGGCAAGACATTCGTTGTTAAAATGGATCCTTTCTAGAGAAGGAGTTTTCTCGAAAGAAGTGAGTGGGAGGAAAGTAGAACTTGATGAGGTAATTGTACCTTCCTTATTGAAAGTAGTTCATCACAGAACTGTCCTCGTGACACTACACCAATTAGTGAGGAAGCATGATGATGATCTGAAACTTCAGATCAAGTTACTACCGAATCCTCAGAGAAACCGAAAAGATCCGCACTGTAGTGGTACGGAATCCTGTTCGGAAGTCATGTTACTAGACCATGATGAACCTACGAACTATGAGGAAGCGATGATGAGCCCAGATTCCGAAAATGGCTTGAGGCCATGAAATCGAGATAGGATCCATGTATGAGAACAAAGTGGATTGGTTGATTTGCCCGATGATCGGCAAGCCATAGAAATAAATGGATCTTCAAGAAGAAGACGACACGATAGTAGTGTTACTATCTATAAAGCTCGACTTGTTGCAAAAGGTTTTCAAGTTCAAGGGGTTGACTACGATGAGATTTTCTCACCAGACGATGCTTAAGTCGTCCGAATCATGTTAGCAATTGTTACATTTATGAAATTGGCAAATGGATGTCAAACTGCATTCCTTAATGGATTTATTAAAGAAGAGTTGTATATGATGCAACCGTAAGGTTTTGTCGATCCCAAAGGTGCTAATAAATGTGCAAGCTCCAAAGATCCATCTATGGACTGCAAGCATCTCAGAGAATATACGCTTTGATAAGTTGATCAAAGCATATAGTTTTTATATGGACTTTGGAGAAGCCCAGATTTACAAGAAAGTGAGGGAGACTAAGTTTTTCGATTAGTATATGTGATGACATATTGTTGATCGGAAATGATATAGAATTTTTCGATAGCATAAAGGATGTTTGAAAAGAGTTTTCAAAGAAAGACTCTAGAAGCTACATATTGGAGCATCAAGATCTATAGAGATAGATCAAGACGCTTGATAAGATTTTTCAAAGCACATACCTTGACAAGATTTTGAAATAGTTCAAAATGGAACACAAAGAAAGAGTTCTTGCTCAGTTGTAAAGGTGTGAAATTGAGTAAGACTCAAATCCCGACCATACGCAGAAATAGAAAGAGAATGAAAGTCATTCTATGCCTTAGCCATAGGTTCTATAAAGTATGCTATGCTATGTACCGACCTATTGTATACCTTGCTCTAATTTGAAAGGAGGCAAAGTGATCTAGAGGATCATCGACATTGGTCAAGAATATCCTTAGTAGGACTAAGGATATGTCGATTATGGAGGTGAAGAGTTTGTCAGAAGTTACATCGATGCAAGTTTTACACCGATCCGATGACTCTAAGTCTCAACCGGATACATATTGAAAGTGGAGCAATTACTAGAGTAGCTCCGCAATTGTGACATAAATATTTGTAAATACATACCATCAATGTGACAGTAATCTTGCCGACTAAGCTTCTCTCACGAGCAAACATGATCACACCTTAGTACTCTTTTGGGTGTTAATCATAGTTTATGTGAACTAGATTATCGACTTAGTAAACCCTTTGATGTTGGTCACATGTGATGTGAACTAGGTAATCATATATGATATGAATATTGGTGTTAAATCACATGGCTATGTGAACTAGATTATTGACTCTAGTGCAAGTGGGACTCAAGGAAATATGCCCTAGAGGCAATAATAGTTATTATTTATTTCATTTCATGATAAATGTTTATTATTCATGCTAGAATTGTATTAACCGGAAACATAATACATGTGTGAATACATAGACAAACATAGTGTCACTAGTATGCCTCTACTTGACTAGCTTGTTAATCAAAGATGGTTATGTTTCCTAACCATGGACAAAGAGTTGTCATTTGATTAACGGATCACATCATTAGGAGAATGATGATTGACATGACCCATTCCGTTAGCTTAGCACTGATCGCTTAGTATGTTGCTATTGCTTTTCCATGACTTATACATGTTCCTCAAATATGAGATTATGCAACCCGCTACCGGAGGAACACTTTGGTGCTACCAAACGCCACAACGTAATCGGGTGATTATAAAGGAGTACTGTGTGTTCCAAAGGTACATGTTGTTGGCATAATTCGAGATTAGGATTTGTCCTCCGATTGTCGGAGAGGTATCGGCCTCCTCGGTAATGCACATCACTAAGCCTTGCAAGCATGTAACTAATGAGTTAGTTATGAGATGATGTATTACGAACGAGTAAAGAGACTTGCGGTAACGAGATTGAACTAGGTATTGATACCGACGATCGAATCTCGGCAAGTAACATACCGATGACAAAGGAACAACGATGTTGTTATGCGGTTTGACCGATAAAGATCTTCGTAGAATATAGGAACCAATATGGGCATCCGTGTCCCGCTATTGGTTATTGACCGAGACGGTCTCTATCATGTTCACATTGTTCTCGAACCGTAGGGTCCGCACGCTTAAGGTTTCAATGACAATTATATTATGAGTTTATGTATTTTGATGTACCAAGTTTGTTCGAGTCCCGGATGTGATCACGGACATGACGAGGAGTCTCAAATGGTCGAGACATAAAGATTGATATATTGGACGGATATATTTGGACATCGGAAAGGTTCCGGAGAAGTTGAGCCCGGAGGTTACCAACCCCCGGGAGGTATGGGCCTTATTGGGCCCATAGAGGAAGAGAAGGAGCAGGAGTGGGCGCGCCCAAGCCCAATCCGACTGGGGAGGGGGCCGCCTTTCCTTTCTCCTTCCTCTCTTCCTTCCTACTACTAGTACTACTTCACTAGTACCCTTCCTTCCCTCCAAATAAGATAAGGAGAGAGGGAAACCTACTTGAGTAGGTTTCTCCCATGGCTGCTTTAGGCCCACCTCCTCCTCCTCCTTATATACTAAACCCTAGAACACACAAGTTGATCATTGATCGCTCAGCCAGGCAGCCCCCCTCCACCATATTCCACCTCATCATATTGTAGCGTGCTTAGGCGAAGCCCCGCGACAGAGAACATCAAGATCGCCACCACGCCGTCAGGCGACGAACTCCCTCGCCGCTCGGATCGGAGATCAGGGTGCGCCATCGAGCTGTACGCTGTCAAGAACTCGGAGGTGCCGGAGTAACGGTGCTTGATCGGTCGGACCGGAGGACGACATACTTCCTCTACGTTGAGTCAACGCTTCCGCTTCGGCTCACGAGGGTACGTAGACAACACTCTCGCTGCTATCATCACCATGATCTTTGCGGTGCGAGAAATTTTGAAATTACGCTCCCCAACAATAACGCCTTGTCTCGCTGTCTGCTTTTGTGCGTAGTAATATATCAAATGCTCATCATGAGATGCTCTTCATTTCCATTCCATTGTGCTATGCTTGTTTGAATCCATCTTGATGCCCTTATCAGCCAAGCAGGTAAGAGGTTATATGTTGTTAATCGATGTCTGCTAACACAACTTGATGATTGTCTTTCATTACATTTTGTGTGTGCATCCCATGAGATAGACGTTCACATGAGTTTTGAGCTAACCATGCAATCTTTATGGTGGTGCAATCCATGTATTTTTTTAAGACCTTTTTGTAGTTAGTGCATCGAGGTCGTGAGAACACTTGTTGTTGTCATGGTTAGGTCAATCGCTATATCATGATGCTATGTAAACTGGGCCGCTACAAGTCATTCTATGCATAACTGAGATGTGCACTGTTGATGTTTGTTAAACATGATCTATCCATGCCCTGTTAATTTATACCGCCAGCTTATTTCAATCTTGCTCTCAAATTGCTAAATAATGTTTCATGTTCTCGCTAACATAAGTTCGCTTGCTATGAGTCATAGTGATCCATGCACCTATGAACTTGTTTCCTGCCATTCTAGTTTACAACATGTCATATTACTGCTATCACCTTGTAATGCCATGTATTGCTCTTGTTGAGTGGCACAAGCTCACCAACGCAGTTCATACTTATCGTTGTTCCTACCTATGTATGAATTCACAGTATCATCACATGCCAGGCCGGATGCTACCATCTTTCGCCGATCTTTGGAATTAGTTCAAGAAGGGAGTTTTGTTGCTTGTCTTATTATTAGCATGCCATGCCTTTGTTTGCTGGCAAGCGTCTCTTAACATGTTGTTTGATAGCTCTAAACATGCAAGTACTGATGTTACTTCACAAGTCTCAAACTGCTATAATTTGCAATCTTGCCATGTCCTTTCGAGCATGTTATAGTGTTTTATGGAGATAGCTCAAAGGTTCATGTTTTGTCATGTTTACCTGTGTACATCACAAGTGTCCATGTCTTTTGTTTTCGAGATGTTGTATATTGTTTACGTTTGCTAATGCCTGTTGCTGCTTTAACAAAATTGTCCTTTAAACTTGTTTCATGTATGTGCGGAACTGCTGTTCTTTGAGTGCTCTATATGGAATCCTGTTTTTAGAATTGTGTGTAGTTTCATCTTGTCTTATTGAACTTTGTTTTGAGAATATTTGCTTGATATTTGAATGTATTTTGCATCAATGCCATGTTGACTTCAGAGTTTTCATATATCTTCTAGGCCAGGCTTCAATTAAATGAACTTTATATGTAACTTGAATAGAATTTCGTGGTAGATCATCTTGGCGCATCTTAATCTTGTCGTTAACAACTTAAATATAAGGTTTATTCAGATCTGGACCAAATACTAAATTTGCATAAGAGGACTTACCGAATTGTTATATGTTGTTACCGGTTCATTTAAACTTGCTTGATGTGTTTCTCTTCATATCATCTCTGCCATGAGTAGCCTCATATAGTTTTGCTGCGCATCATGCTTTGGTTACATCATGCCATGTCTATGTGTTGTGTTTACCTTGTTGTTTGCTTCTTTCCTGGTGCTCTTCTGTTAGTTCCTGCTTTCGCTATGATCGTGAGGATTCGTCTGGCTTCACGCTGGTTCATCTGTGGTTTCATCTTCATGGACTCGCTTCTTCTTCCAGTGATTGTGCAAGATGACCATTTCTCGATCTTCACTTACTATTGGCTATGCTAGTTGCTTCGGGTTTCTATCGCTTGCAACGCTACCTTGTCTCTTGTCTATCAAGCCTCCCAGATTGCTATGTCGCCTCTAACCTTTTTCACCTTCAGCAACCGCTGTTTGGCTAAGGTTACCGCTTTTTCTCACCCCCTATAGGAAGCAGTGAAGGTGAAGTTAAGATTGCTCCATGATGGACAGATTATGTTGGGATATCATCACAAGATTCTTATTTAATTAATGATCTATATACTTTGGTAAAGGTGGAAGTTCGGCCTTATGTCTGTGTTTGTTCCACCTTGCCGCCTCCTAGTTTCTGGCTATACCGTGTTATGTTCCCTTGATTTTGCTGCCTTTATGTGCCAGTGATTATGGGACCCTCATCAGCTTGAATAAAATTCATAAAGGCCCAACCTTGGTTTTACCATTTGCTCACCACCACCTATACTTTCCCTTGGGAGTCGCGCTTCCGAGGGCATCTTTATTTAGCCCCCTGTGCCAAGCTTCTATGTTGGTCCAATGAAACAGTTCAAGGGGCCACCTCCTTTGGAAACTTGAGGGCTGGTTTTACTGTATTAGTCTCATCCAAGTTGCCCCGAGAACGATATGCAGTTCTATCGATTGTTGGCACGAAGTGCTTTGTTGGCTTTGTTTACCATTGTTGAAATGTTCAAATCGATTCCGGGAGGACTGTGGGACGGTTTCCGGAGAAGGAATATCTCATTGACCCGGAGATTTGTGATGGGCTGTTAGACACCGCAGGTATAAATCTCAAGAGCCGCGTCTGCTTATTATGGTAGATGGAATTTGTTAATGTCCGTTGTAGAGAACTTGACACTGGGACTTCAATCAAACGCGATCAACCAAGGTGTAGCCGTGGATGGTCTCTTCGGGCGAGTCGGGGAAGGAATATGACTTTTGGTTATGTTTGAACGTAAGTAGTTTCAGATCACTTATTGATCATTGTAGCTTCACGACCGCCAATCGCCGCTTCTCTTCGCGCTCTCATTTGTGTGTGTATGTTAGCCACCATATGCTTAGTCGTCAGCCGCACCTCACTTTACCCCTTCCTTTTCCCATTAAGCTTTGTGGTCTTGATACCCATGGTAATGGGATGCCGAGTCCCTTGGATTATAGATTACTGCAACAACAACAAACAGGTGGTGTTTATGGATGATCATGACGCGAGAGTGATGTTGTCTTGGAGTCCTTCGCTTCTTCTTCATCAGGGATAGGTTCCGTGCCTAAGCAAATTGGGCTAAAGGTGTGGATGTTGTTTGAGTTTCTTGTGTTTCATCCGTAATGGATGGTGCTCTTATGTAAGATGATGTTGTATTCGTGTGGCATTGTATGCCTTTGTATGTATCCCCATCTATTATGTAATGTTGATGTAATGATCCACCTTGCAAAAGCGATAATATGCGCTTCTATCCTTGTGGAACCTTTGAGTCTCTTTAGGATAGTATCACTATTGGGTGTGACATCAACTTCAATATCTCTCTTAGAAATCTTATGCCCCAAGACAATGCTTCATTAACCATAAAGCTGCACTTTTCCCAATTCAAGACAAAACTAGTGTCTTCGCATCTCCTGCAGAAACTCAAGGTTGCTCAAGCAATCATAAAAAGAGGACCCATAAACGAGAAATCATCCATGAATAATTACAAATCTTTTCACAAAAGTTGAGAATATAGCCATCATGCATCTTTGAAAGGTAGTAGGCATTACAAAACCAAAAGTCATACGCTTATAAACAAAAGTACCGGAAGTGTGCTAAAAGTAGTTTTTGATTGATCCCCACCACACACAAGTATCCTAGAGAAACCGTAATAACCATCTAGAAGGCGTAAATGTGTGTTTGATAGTCTTCTATAGCAGATCAATAAAAGGTAAAGGGCAATGATCTTCTTAGTAGCCATTTAATTTACTAAATCAATACCATCCTATAACTGTAATAATTATTTATGGATCAATTCATATTTATCATTAGGAACCACAAGCAATACCTCCTTTTTAGGAACACAATGGATGGGGCTTACCCAATCACTATCGAATCGATAAATTATACCTGCCTCAAGGAGCTTTAGTATCTCCTTTCACCACTTTCATCTTAGATTCAATCGTCAGTTGAGGATCTCTAATTGGTTTGGCACCTTTCTCCAATTTAATTTTGTGTTGGCAAAGGTGACTAATTTAAGATCATCAGTAGTATATCCGATAGAAGCTACCCATGCTTCTTCGTAGTTTTCAATAATCTTCTTCTTCTGCTCAAAGGTTAGCACCATAATAACATGATATATTTTCTTTCATCAAGATAAGCATACTAAGATTATCGTGTAATGGTTTGAGTTCAAACATGGGATTACCCTTGGGTGGAGGGGGATCCCCAAGAATTTCACCGGTAGATTGTGTTTCGTATAGGTTCCTGTTGGAGGAACACTTCATCTATTTCCTTCTTTCATTCATAAACATATCATTTTCATGGTCTAGCAAATATTGTTCTAACGGATCAAGAGGGGAGGCACGGCAATAGAAGCAAACCAATAATCTCATCCTTACTAGGTGATTCATCATGGTTGTCTTCAAACTTAGCAAAATTAAACTCATGAGACACCCTAAGCCAATTAAGAGTATCCTTTCGCAATCAATCCTAGCTTTAACAAGATTCAAGAAGGGTCACCAAAATAATGGACAAAATCATCTTGTGGAACTAGAACAAGAAATGAGCAGGATATTTAACCTTCCCACAAGACTTCAACATTCTAACAATCCTAATTGGTGAAATAGTATCTCTATTGGCAAGCTTGATAGTAGCATCAATGCTTCCAATCTTCAGGTGCAATATCATGCATAATTTCTTTATATAAGTCATAAGGTATTGCACTAGCGCTTAGAACCCATATCACATGTCATGATAACAATGATCTCCTATTTTAAAGGTAAATAACAAAATGCCTACAATAGGTCTATGTATCTTAACATCTCACTACTAGGGAAAAGTTTTATACACGAATTCACCTAGCAAGGCTCAAAAAAATACCACGCCATCGCTATTTTAGCAAGCAAGGTTCCGCCAAACACGCCATCGATGGAAGTAGCAGAGCGTTTTAGCTCATAACACATCGTATATACTGCTATGACCATATTCCCTCAAGAAGCTATAAAGAGAGTGCATATACCAGAGAGCGCCATCGCCATTTAGCAGTAGCTGCTTGTCAAACGCCACATAACTATCCCTTACCTATTCCCACGGAGGACCGCCCTTCACCACACTCACTTCGCCTGCCACAACCGTCAGCCGTCCATCGCCGTCACGCCTTTGTTCGTTCGCCGAGGTACTCCTCCGTCCCTCCTCCATCCTCCTCGCATCCTCCCTCACCATGGCCGCCTCTCCTCCGCCCTCCTCTGCCTCGGGTCAGCCTCCTCCGCCGACAGCCTCCTCCCACCGCCTCACCTCGCCATTTCTAGCTACCTCTCCATGCTTCACCCCGCCGCTAGTTAGTACTAGATTTTAGTAGTAGATGTTAATTTAGGTTAGCTAGTACTAGATGTTAATTTAGTAGTAGTAGATGTTAATTTAGCTTAGTTAGTACTAGATTTTAGTAGTAGTAGTGGTAGTTGAACTACTTAGTTGTAGTTGAACTAGTTTAGTAAGTAAATTAATAAACTAGTGAACTAGTTGAATTAATGTAACTAGTCTATTTTTAGTAAGATAATTAATATAACTAGTTGAACTACTTTATTTTTAGAAAGAACTAGTTTTTTTCATTTATAGTAAGTTTATATTTAGTAAGAACTAGTTGAATTAATAAAACTAGTCGAACATGTTTTGTTGCTAGTGATAACTTATATGGTTTCAGTGACCTCCGTCCCCTCACAATCGACCCTCCGACATCCCCTCCGCTATCCCCAACAACCGACGCATTCTCCGACATCAAGGTTGTTGACCAGCCAAATATCCTTGTATATCTTGTGTTGTTGCTCAATAGGATATGTGGCCCAAGTACGTTTCATGTTCAAATATATCCAGTGGCCTATGTTTTGTTTGAGTGTTGATTAATTTCGCTCCGCAAATTTCAGCGCCGATATGTCCTTTTTAGCAAAGGTCATGCCGGATTTTGTCGTAATTCGACATGACTTGTGCTAGAATATGTACAAGTTTAATCTTTTGAATTACGACAGGAAATGTCGACGGATGACGACGTCTCCGTGGAGTGAATGGTGCCACTACGATCGAGGTATGTGCGACAGTCTGCTCGGGTCGATACGATCGCGCTTCAGCATTAAGCTCGAGGAGACCTCGCGATGTTCATATAATGTAATGCTAACGCATTTACAATAGTTTTTTTTCTCCATTACATGACTTCAACTATTTCAACGCCTAATTTTCATATTTTACAATTCAACTAGCTTATCCCATGCCATGCAAGACGCTATGTATTGGAGAGGATGGGTTTGAAGACCATGAAAATTTCAAACAAAGAAAATACACCTAAGGACCCATCATGATATGGATTTTGAAGTAATCTGCACAATGCTCAGAGCGTAACCCATTTTGTTGCCAAAATTAAAGCACTGCAAAATGTATGGTTTTGATGAGGGTATGATTATCACCATGGATCTTGGTGACCTCACAAATGAGGAAGACAATATGGACATTTGGGTCCTTGTTGATGTTTCGATTGTACCTCTCTATGTGAGTTTCTCAAACATAGTTATTAACTAATTTATATTGTTTATTTCAAAATAGTTGATAGCTTATTTCCATTGACAGCTTATTTTGATTCTTCAACGATCGTATGGAAGATGGTAGATAAACCCACTACAATCAAAAGGCACCCAATTAACGATAAGGAGAAAAATCATCCGATCGATTTTGTACTCTTCTTGAGAATTACAATGCCTATTATCGAACCTCCAAATTATGGTGAATACGCGCTACTAGTGCATGTGTTGAACAACGATAACTTCTCCGGAGATACCCTCGTAAGATTTTTTTACTATTACGACATTCGGCATTTTTTGCATACTTCTAAAACTAGTACATCATTGCTAACTACAAAGTTATTATTATGTTTTTCAAATGTAAACTCCCGATGGATTGTGTGCCTCATCCGATGTCTCCGCATGGTCGCCTCGCCTGAACATACTGTAAATTCATTTGAGCTCACTCGCATATTCGGATAAAACCGTGGAACACATGATCATCGAGAATGGAAGAAATGTATGGACATTCGCAAGGAGGTTCTTGGAAGTAACATTCAATAAAGGCAAGAATGGGAGACAAGCATCTCCATTCTCCATAATGGAGAGTCAGGCTATCTTGTTTTTGTCATTTTACCTAGAAAATGTAGTAGGTCTTAATCGAATGTAATAGGTCCTATGAAGTACAATATGTTTATTATGGTAATGTGTTAGAGTTGATAATGATGATCTTGAGGAGGTGCGCAGATGTCAATGATGAAAATGATGATATTGAGGAGGTGTTATATGACAACGATGTATTATGATGCTAAGTTGTTAATGATATGATGATGATGATGATATTATCATTGGTGAAAGAATCATGATTAGTTTCAAGTGATGGACATCCACTTGAAACTAGTCCACTTCTTTCACCCCATGATGTAATAACTCATTATGATGTAAAACAATCTCTAAATTCGTTGTATGAAACTTGTGTAAAGGTGTATGAATACAACATGAAATAGAAAAGAAATAAAATACTAAATAATAGTAGTAGCCTGGTTAGAGAAGTGCTACTACTAATTAATGTAGCGATGTTCTAAAGAACTGCTGCTACTAAGTAAATTTAGCAAGAGCGTGGTGAAGCCAAGACTATTGCTAAGCATTAGAAGACTTATCAAGAGCGCTTCATCGCGCCATCGATAGGCTCAAACCTGCTACTGCTGCTAGGCTTTTCCCTAGTAGTGTTTGGTCTAACAATATTAGCGCTTCACCATAGAAATAAATAACATGCCCATCTAAATCATCATCCAAGAGATCTTTAACCATAGCAATACTATGTTCAACTTTGATTTGCTCGAGGTGTATAAGTCCTAGTATTACTCTTAATACAAGTCAAGTTTTAGCATGATCCTTTATCCTAACAGAAAAGGATTTCTCAACATAAGTAGTAGGAACAATAGGATCACTATAAGTGATAGTCTTTTCTTCAACCGTAATAGGTGCAACTACTTTTACTTCAATGGAGGATTATATTTAAACCACTTTCCTTAGGGAGATCAACGGAGTAGCAAAAAGATTCACAAAAGCAGCTACTATCTCACTAAGTCCATACTTAGCGCTAACTAATGGTAAAAGCATCAGATCCATAAAAGATTTAACACAATCAAACTTAGGTGTTATAACGACTTTTACCATCGTCGTAACCCCAATCTTCAGAGTTGCATTTAATTCTTTCCAATAATTCCTACTTTAATTCAATAGTCTTCAAAGATATAAGCCAAAGACAGAAGTATCGAGCATGTTGCGATCATCGGGAGAAAGTCGAGCATAATTTTTTGAATAATCATTTCTAGAGAGCTCATTATTGGGGCATGATTATAACATCGACTTAAGCCTCCCCAAGCTTGAGCGACTTTCCCTTCAGGCCAAAATTATATATGTAATTACGATCACGATGAACAAGATGCATAGGAAAGAACTTCGTGAAATTCCAACTTCAATCGCTTATAATTCCAAGATCCCGTGATCATCACATAGCCTATACCATGTCAATGCATCTCCTTCAAAGATAAAGGAAGACCTTCCTTTGACAACATCATCGGAATACCGCAAGCTTAAATAATCCACAAACTTCATCCACAAAGATAAGGTGTAAATCAGATGCAATGTTCCGCCTCCCGCAAAGGGATTAGCTAGCAGTTTCTATCATACCCGAAGGAATCTCAAAGTAGATATTTTCAGAGGTTCAGAGGTTGAGGAGCAACTTGTTTTTCTCGGGTCGGGTGAAGATACCCTAACAAGCCCCTCAAAGGATTAGTTTCCATAGTAACAAGTGATGTAAAATTTCAGCACACTATATAAATGTTTCCTTACAAGTTCCACTCACCAAAGGCGCTTCACTCCCCCGGCAACTAAGAAAAGAGTCTTGATGACCCACAAGTATAGGGGATCTATAGTCCTTCCGAGTAAGAGTGTCGAACCCAACGAGGAGCGTATGAAATGACAAGCGGTTTTCAAGAAGGTTTTCTCAAGCATCAAATTGTAGGTAATGATAGTTTTGTGATAAGATAAATTGTAACGAGTAACAAGCAAAAAAGTAAATAAAGTGCAGCAAGGTGGCCCAACTTTTTGTAGCAAAGGACAAGCCCGAAAATTTCTTATAATGAGAAAAGAGCTCTCAGGACACATGGGAATTATCGCTGTTGAGCCATCACGCCATATGATTCGCTTCGTACTTTGATAATTTGATATGTGGGTGGACCGTTCTGGGTACTTACCTTACTTGGACAAGCATCCCACTTATGATTAACCCTTATTGCAAGCATCCACAACTACAAAAGAAGTATTAAGGTAAACCTAACCACATTTAAACATATGGATCCAAATCAGCCCTTACGGCAACACATAAACTAGGGTCTAAGCTTCTCGTCACTCTAGCAACCCATCATCTACTTATTACTTCCCAATGCCTTCCTCTAGGCCCAAATAATGGTGAAGTGTCATGTAGTCGACGCACATAACACCACTAGAGGAAAGACAACATGCATCTCATCAAAATATCGAATCTAATACCAAATTCACATGACTACTAATAGCAAGACTTCACCCATGTCCTCGTGAACAAACGTAACTACTCACAAAGCATATTCATGTTCATAATCAGAGGAGTAATAATATGCATTAAGGATCTGAACATATGATCTTCCACCAAGTAAACCAATTAGCATCAACTACAAGGAGTAATCAACACTACTAGCAACCCACTGTACCAATTTGTGGTTTTGATACAAGATTGATACAAGAGATGAACTAGGGTTTTGAGAGGAGATGGTGTTGGTGAAGATGTTGATGGAGATTGACCCTCCCAATGAGAGGATCACAGATGACGAGGGTGATGATTTCTCACGAGGGAAGTTTCCTAAGAACAGCTTTGCCGAGTTTAGATTGGTTCCGCCAAGGTTCCGCCTCATGGCGGCGGAGTTTCGTCCCGTAAGTTCGCCTAATTTTTTTCCAGGTAAAAGTGAGGGAGTCCTCGACTGGGGGTGTCCGACAGCCGACTATCATTATCCCACGGACTCCAAGACTACGAAGATAGAAGATTGAAGACTCTGCTCGTGTCCCAAGGTACTTTCTCATGCGGAAGGCAAGCTTGGCGATACGGATATGTAGATCTCCTACCATTGTAACCGACTATGTGTAACCCTAGCCTCCCGTGTCTATATAAACCGGAGGGTTTTAGTCTTTAGTTGAACCGAAAGTATACGCCCGTCCTTGTGAAGGTTAAACGAGTCTATTTGACAAACTATCGCTGTGGTTTTGATGTAGGTGAGATTGGTTCTTGTAGCCCGTGCAGCCACGTAAAATTTGCAACAACAAAGTAGAGGACGCCTAACTTGTTTTTGCAGGCATGTTGTGATGTGATATGGTCAAGACGTGATGCTATATTTTATTGTATGAGATGATCATGTTTTGTAACCGGTTATCGGCAATCGCGGAGCCATATGGTTGTCGCTTATTGTATGAAATGCAACGCTCAGAATTGCTTTACTTTATCACTAAGCTGTAGCGATAGTCGAGAAGCAATAGATGGCGAAACGACAACGATGCTACGATGGAGATCAAGGTGTCGCCACGGTGACGATGGTGATCACGACGGTGCTTCGGAGATGGAGATCACAAGCACAAGATGATGATGGCCATATCATATCACTTATATTGATTGCATGTGATGTTTATCCTTTATGCATCTTATCTTGCTTTGATGACGGTAGCATTTTAAGATGATCTCTCACTAATTATCAAGAAGTGTTCTCCCGAGTATGCACCGCTGCCAAAGTTCTTCGTGGCCGGACACCACGTGATGATCGGTGTGATAGGCTCTACGCTCATCTACAACGGTGCAAAACAGTTGCACACGCGGAATACTCAGAGTTATACTTGACGAGCCTAGCATATGCGATATGGCCTCGAACACGGAGACCGAAAGGTCGAGCGTGAATCATATAGTAGATATGATCAACATAGAGATGTTCACCATTGAAACTACTCCATCTCACGTGATGATCGGACATGGTTTAGTTGATTTGATCACGGATCACTTAGATGACTAGAGAGATGTCATCTAAGTGGGAGTTCTAAGTAATATGATTAATTGAACTTAAATTTATCATGAACTTAGTCCCTAGTATTTTGCAAATTATGTTGTAGATCAATAGCTTGCTTGTTTATATGTTTATTTGATATGTTCTAGAGAAAAATTGTTGAAAGATGTTAGTAGCAATGATGGATTTGATCCAGATCCGAGGATTATCCTCATTGTGCACGTAAGAATTATGTCCTGATGCACCGCTAGACAAACCTATTGCAGGAGCAAATGCGCATGTTATGAACGCTATTAGCTCAATATGATGACTACTTGATAGTTTTGCACCATGCTTTACGCTTAGAATCGGACTTCAAAGACGCTTGAACGCCATGGACCATATGAGATGTTCCAGAGTTGAAGTTAATATTTCAAGCAAATGCCCGATTGAGAGATGAAGTTCCAACAAGTTCTATAGCTAAAAGATGGAGGAGAATCGCAACTAGTGAGCATGTACTGATAATTCGGTACTAATCACTTGAATCAATGGGAGTTAATCTTCCGATAAGATAGATTGATAGAATTTATCACCATCACCAAAGTAGAACTTTGTGATGAACTATAATATGCAAGGGATGAAAGACTATTCTCGAGCTCTTCTGATGCTGAAATCGGAGGTAGAAATCAAGAAAGAGCATCAAGTTTGATGGGACAAGACCACTAGTTTCAAGAGAAGGGCAAAGGAAAGAAAGGAACTTCAAGAAAAGACAAGCAAGTTGTCACTCAAGAAAGAAACCCAAAGCTGGACTAAAGCTCGAAACTGAGTGCTTAATCGCAAAGGAAATGGTCAACGAAGCGGAAATCCAATATTTGGTGGATAAGAAGGATGGCAAAGTGAACAAAGGTATATTTGATATACGTTATTGATGTGCCTTACTAGTGTTTATAGTAGCCCCTGGTATTTGATACTGTTCGCTGCTAAGATTAGTAACTCAAAATGGGAGTTATAAATGTAGATAGTTAAGGAGAAGTGACGATGAGTGTTGAAGGTTCCAAGATTGATATGATCATCGCACACCTCCCCTATATTTTCGGGATTAGTGTTAACCTAAATAATGTTATTTGGTGCTTATGCTGAGCATGAATATGATTTGATCTTGTTTATTGCAATACGGTTATTCATTTAAATAGAGAATAATGGTTGTTCTATTTATATGAATAATATCTTTATGGTCATACACCCAAGAAGTCTAGTTTATGGATCTCGATAGTAGTGATACACATATTCATAATATTGATGCCAAAAGATGCAAAGTTGATAATGATAGTGCAACTTATTTGTGGCACCGCCGCTTGGGTCATATCGGTGTAAAGCGATGAAGAAACTCCATAATGATGGATTTTGGAATCACTTGATTATGAATCACTTGATGCTTATGTAACCGTGCCTTTGGGCAAGATGACAAAACTCCGCTCTCCGAACAATGGAACAAGCTACCGACTTTGTTGGAAATAATACATACCATGTATGCGGTCCAATGAGTTGAGGCTCGTGGCAAGTATCGTTATTTTCTCACCTTCACAGATGATTTGAGCGATATGGGTATATCTACTTGATGAAACATAAGTCCTAAACATTTGAAAAGTTCAAAGAATTTCAGAGTGAAGTGGAAAATCATCGTAACAAGAAAATAAAGTTTCACGATCCGATCGTGGAGAGAATATTTGAGTTACGAGTTTGGTCTTCATTTGAAACAATGTGAATAGTTTCAAGTTCACGCCACCGAACACCACAACATTATGTGTGTCCAACGTCGTAATCGTATTTTATTGGATATGGTGCGATCTATGATGTCTCTTACTGATTTACCATTATCGCTTTGGGGTTATGCATTAGAGACAGCTGCATTCACATTTAAATAGGGCACCATCCAAGAGACGATAATTTATGAACTATGGTTTAGCAAGAAACCAAAGTTGTCTTCTTAAAGTTTGGGGTTGCGATGCTTATATGAAAAAGTTTCAACCGATAAGCTCGAACCCAAATCGGAGAAATGTGTCTTCATAGGATACCCAAAGGAAACTGTTGGGTACACCTTCTATCACGATCCAAGGCAAGACATTCGTTGTTAAAATGGATCCTTTCTAGAGAAGGAGTTTTCTCGAAAGAAGTGAGTGGGAGGAAAGTAGAACTTGATGAGGTAATTGTACCTTCCTTATTGAAAGTAGTTCATCACAGAACTGTCCTCGTGACACTACACCAATTAGTGAGGAAGCATGATGATGATCTGAAACTTCAGATCAAGTTACTACCGAATCCTCAGAGAAACCGAAAAGATCCGCACTGTAGTGGTACGGAATCCTGTTCGGAAGTCATGTTACTAGACCATGATGAACCTACGAACTATGAGGAAGCGATGATGAGCCCAGATTCCGAAAATGGCTTGAGGCCATGAAATCGAGATAGGATCCATGTATGAGAACAAAGTGGATTGGTTGATTTGCCCGATGATCGGCAAGCCATAGAAATAAATGGATCTTCAAGAAGAAGACGACACGATAGTAGTGTTACTATCTATAAAGCTCGACTTGTTGCAAAAGGTTTTCAAGTTCAAGGGGTTGACTACGATGAGATTTTCTCACCAGACGATGCTTAAGTCGTCCGAATCATGTTAGCAATTGTTACATTTATGAAATTGGCAAATGGATGTCAAACTGCATTCCTTAATGGATTTATTAAAGAAGAGTTGTATATGATGCAACCGTAAGGTTTTGTCGATCCCAAAGGTGCTAATAAATGTGCAAGCTCCAAAGATCCATCTATGGACTGCAAGCATCTCAGAGAATATACGCTTTGATAAGTTGATCAAAGCATATAGTTTTTATATGGACTTTGGAGAAGCCCAGATTTACAAGAAAGTGAGGGAGACTAAGTTTTTCGATTAGTATATGTGATGACATATTGTTGATCGGAAATGATATAGAATTTTTCGATAGCATAAAGGATGTTTGAAAAGAGTTTTCAAAGAAAGACTCTAGAAGCTACATATTGGAGCATCAAGATCTATAGAGATAGATCAAGACGCTTGATAAGATTTTTCAAAGCACATACCTTGACAAGATTTTGAAATAGTTCAAAATGGAACACAAAGAAAGAGTTCTTGCTCAGTTGTAAAGGTGTGAAATTGAGTAAGACTCAAATCCCGACCATACGCAGAAATAGAAAGAGAATGAAAGTCATTCTATGCCTTAGCCATAGGTTCTATAAAGTATGCTATGCTATGTACCGACCTATTGTATACCTTGCTCTAATTTGAAAGGAGGCAAAGTGATCTAGAGGATCATCGACATTGGTCAAGAATATCCTTAGTAGGACTAAGGATATGTCGATTATGGAGGTGAAGAGTTTGTCAGAAGTTACATCGATGCAAGTTTTACACCGATCCGATGACTCTAAGTCTCAACCGGATACATATTGAAAGTGGAGCAATTACTAGAGTAGCTCCGCAATTGTGACATAAATATTTGTAAATACATACCATCAATGTGACAGTAATCTTGCCGACTAAGCTTCTCTCACGAGCAAACATGATCACACCTTAGTACTCTTTTGGGTGTTAATCATAGTTTATGTGAACTAGATTATCGACTTAGTAAACCCTTTGATGTTGGTCACATGTGATGTGAACTAGGTAATCATATATGATATGAATATTGGTGTTAAATCACATGGCTATGTGAACTAGATTATTGACTCTAGTGCAAGTGGGACTCAAGGAAATATGCCCTAGAGGCAATAATAGTTATTATTTATTTCATTTCATGATAAATGTTTATTATTCATGCTAGAATTGTATTAACCGGAAACATAATACATGTGTGAATACATAGACAAACATAGTGTCACTAGTATGCCTCTACTTGACTAGCTTGTTAATCAAAGATGGTTATGTTTCCTAACCATGGACAAAGAGTTGTCATTTGATTAACGGATCACATCATTAGGAGAATGATGATTGACATGACCCATTCCGTTAGCTTAGCACTGATCGCTTAGTATGTTGCTATTGCTTTTCCATGACTTATACATGTTCCTCAAATATGAGATTATGCAACCCGCTACCGGAGGAACACTTTGGTGCTACCAAACGCCACAACGTAATCGGGTGATTATAAAGGAGTACTGTGTGTTCCAAAGGTACATGTTGTTGGCATAATTCGAGATTAGGATTTGTCCTCCGATTGTCGGAGAGGTATCGGCCTCCTCGGTAATGCACATCACTAAGCCTTGCAAGCATGTAACTAATGAGTTAGTTATGAGATGATGTATTACGAACGAGTAAAGAGACTTGCGGTAACGAGATTGAACTAGGTATTGATACCGACGATCGAATCTCGGCAAGTAACATACCGATGACAAAGGAACAACGATGTTGTTATGCGGTTTGACCGATAAAGATCTTCGTAGAATATAGGAACCAATATGGGCATCCGTGTCCCGCTATTGGTTATTGACCGAGACGGTCTCTATCATGTTCACATTGTTCTCGAACCGTAGGGTCCGCACGCTTAAGGTTTCAATGACAATTATATTATGAGTTTATGTATTTTGATGTACCAAGTTTGTTCGAGTCCCGGATGTGATCACGGACATGACGAGGAGTCTCAAATGGTCGAGACATAAAGATTGATATATTGGACGGATATATTTGGACATCGGAAAGGTTCCGGAGAAGTTGAGCCCGGAGGTTACCAACCCCCGGGAGGTATGGGCCTTATTGGGCCCATAGAGGAAGAGAAGGAGCAGGAGTGGGCGCGCCCAAGCCCAATCCGACTGGGGAGGGGGCCGCCTTTCCTTTCTCCTTCCTCTCTTCCTTCCTACTACTAGTACTACTTCACTAGTACCCTTCCTTCCCTCCAAATAAGATAAGGAGAGAGGGAAACCTACTTGAGTAGGTTTCTCCCATGGCTGCTTTAGGCCCACCTCCTCCTCCTCCTTATATACTAAACCCTAGAACACACAAGTTGATCATTGATCGCTCAGCCAGGCAGCCCCCCTCCACCATATTCCACCTCATCATATTGTAGCGTGCTTAGGCGAAGCCCCGCGACAGAGAACATCAAGATCGCCACCACGCCGTCAGGCGACGAACTCCCTCGCCGCTCGGATCGGAGATCAGGGTGCGCCATCGAGCTGTACGCTGTCAAGAACTCGGAGGTGCCGGAGTAACGGTGCTTGATCGGTCGGACCGGAGGACGACATACTTCCTCTACGTTGAGTCAACGCTTCCGCTTCGGCTCACGAGGGTACGTAGACAACACTCTCGCTGCTATCATCACCATGATCTTTGCGGTGCGAGAAATTTTGAAATTACGCTCCCCAACAATAACGCCTTGTCTCGCTGTCTGCTTTTGTGCGTAGTAATATATCAAATGCTCATCATGAGATGCTCTTCATTTCCATTCCATTGTGCTATGCTTGTTTGAATCCATCTTGATGCCCTTATCAGCCAAGCAGGTAAGAGGTTATATGTTGTTAATCGATGTCTGCTAACACAACTTGATGATTGTCTTTCATTACATTTTGTGTGTGCATCCCATGAGATAGACGTTCACATGAGTTTTGAGCTAACCATGCAATCTTTATGGTGGTGCAATCCATGTATTTTTTTAAGACCTTTTTGTAGTTAGTGCATCGAGGTCGTGAGAACACTTGTTGTTGTCATGGTTAGGTCAATCGCTATATCATGATGCTATGTAAACTGGGCCGCTACAAGTCATTCTATGCATAACTGAGATGTGCACTGTTGATGTTTGTTAAACATGATCTATCCATGCCCTGTTAATTTATACCGCCAGCTTATTTCAATCTTGCTCTCAAATTGCTAAATAATGTTTCATGTTCTCGCTAACATAAGTTCGCTTGCTATGAGTCATAGTGATCCATGCACCTATGAACTTGTTTCCTGCCATTCTAGTTTACAACATGTCATATTACTGCTATCACCTTGTAATGCCATGTATTGCTCTTGTTGAGTGGCACAAGCTCACCAACGCAGTTCATACTTATCGTTGTTCCTACCTATGTATGAATTCACAGTATCATCACATGCCAGGCCGGATGCTACCATCTTTCGCCGATCTTTGGAATTAGTTCAAGAAGGGAGTTTTGTTGCTTGTCTTATTATTAGCATGCCATGCCTTTGTTTGCTGGCAAGCGTCTCTTAACATGTTGTTTGATAGCTCTAAACATGCAAGTACTGATGTTACTTCACAAGTCTCAAACTGCTATAATTTGCAATCTTGCCATGTCCTTTCGAGCATGTTATAGTGTTTTATGGAGATAGCTCAAAGGTTCATGTTTTGTCATGTTTACCTGTGTACATCACAAGTGTCCATGTCTTTTGTTTTCGAGATGTTGTATATTGTTTACGTTTGCTAATGCCTGTTGCTGCTTTAACAAAATTGTCCTTTAAACTTGTTTCATGTATGTGCGGAACTGCTGTTCTTTGAGTGCTCTATATGGAATCCTGTTTTTAGAATTGTGTGTAGTTTCATCTTGTCTTATTGAACTTTGTTTTGAGAATATTTGCTTGATATTTGAATGTATTTTGCATCAATGCCATGTTGACTTCAGAGTTTTCATATATCTTCTAGGCCAGGCTTCAATTAAATGAACTTTATATGTAACTTGAATAGAATTTCGTGGTAGATCATCTTGGCGCATCTTAATCTTGTCGTTAACAACTTAAATATAAGGTTTATTCAGATCTGGACCAAATACTAAATTTGCATAAGAGGACTTACCGAATTGTTATATGTTGTTACCGGTTCATTTAAACTTGCTTGATGTGTTTCTCTTCATATCATCTCTGCCATGAGTAGCCTCATATAGTTTTGCTGCGCATCATGCTTTGGTTACATCATGCCATGTCTATGTGTTGTGTTTACCTTGTTGTTTGCTTCTTTCCTGGTGCTCTTCTGTTAGTTCCTGCTTTCGCTATGATCGTGAGGATTCGTCTGGCTTCACGCTGGTTCATCTGTGGTTTCATCTTCATGGACTCGCTTCTTCTTCCAGTGATTGTGCAAGATGACCATTTCTCGATCTTCACTTACTATTGGCTATGCTAGTTGCTTCGGGTTTCTATCGCTTGCAACGCTACCTTGTCTCTTGTCTATCAAGCCTCCCAGATTGCTATGTCGCCTCTAACCTTTTTCACCTTCAGCAACCGCTGTTTGGCTAAGGTTACCGCTTTTTCTCACCCCCTATAGGAAGCAGTGAAGGTGAAGTTAAGATTGCTCCATGATGGACAGATTATGTTGGGATATCATCACAAGATTCTTATTTAATTAATGATCTATATACTTTGGTAAAGGTGGAAGTTCGGCCTTATGTCTGTGTTTGTTCCACCTTGCCGCCTCCTAGTTTCTGGCTATACCGTGTTATGTTCCCTTGATTTTGCTGCCTTTATGTGCCAGTGATTATGGGACCCTCATCAGCTTGAATAAAATTCATAAAGGCCCAACCTTGGTTTTACCATTTGCTCACCACCACCTATACTTTCCCTTGGGAGTCGCGCTTCCGAGGGCATCTTTATTTAGCCCCCTGTGCCAAGCTTCTATGTTGGTCCAATGAAACAGTTCAAGGGGCCACCTCCTTTGGAAACTTGAGGGCTGGTTTTACTGTATTAGTCTCATCCAAGTTGCCCCGAGAACGATATGCAGTTCTATCGATTGTTGGCACGAAGTGCTTTGTTGGCTTTGTTTACCATTGTTGAAATGTTCAAATCGATTCCGGGAGGACTGTGGGACGGTTTCCGGAGAAGGAATATCTCATTGACCCGGAGATTTGTGATGGGCTGTTAGACACCGCAGGTATAAATCTCAAGAGCCGCGTCTGCTTATTATGGTAGATGGAATTTGTTAATGTCCGTTGTAGAGAACTTGACACTGGGACTTCAATCAAACGCGATCAACCAAGGTGTAGCCGTGGATGGTCTCTTCGGGCGAGTCGGGGAAGGAATATGACTTTTGGTTATGTTTGAACGTAAGTAGTTTCAGATCACTTATTGATCATTGTAGCTTCACGACCGCCAATCGCCGCTTCTCTTCGCGCTCTCATTTGTGTGTGTATGTTAGCCACCATATGCTTAGTCGTCAGCCGCACCTCACTTTACCCCTTCCTTTTCCCATTAAGCTTTGTGGTCTTGATACCCATGGTAATGGGATGCCGAGTCCCTTGGATTATAGATTACTGCAACAACAACAAACAGGTGGTGTTTATGGATGATCATGACGCGAGAGTGATGTTGTCTTGGAGTCCTTCGCTTCTTCTTCATCAGGGATAGGTTCCGTGCCTAAGCAAATTGGGCTAAAGGTGTGGATGTTGTTTGAGTTTCTTGTGTTTCATCCGTAATGGATGGTGCTCTTATGTAAGATGATGTTGTATTCGTGTGGCATTGTATGCCTTTGTATGTATCCCCATCTATTATGTAATGTTGATGTAATGATCCACCTTGCAAAAGCGATAATATGCGCTTCTATCCTTGTGGAACCTTTGAGTCTCTTTAGGATAGTATCACTATTGGGTGTGACATCAACTTCAATATCTCTCTTAGAAATCTTATGCCCCAAGACAATGCTTCATTAACCATAAAGCTGCACTTTTCCCAATTCAAGACAAAACTAGTGTCTTCGCATCTCCTGCAGAAACTCAAGGTTGCTCAAGCAATCATAAAAAGAGGACCCATAAACGAGAAATCATCCATGAATAATTACAAATCTTTTCACAAAAGTTGAGAATATAGCCATCATGCATCTTTGAAAGGTAGTAGGCATTACAAAACCAAAAGTCATACGCTTATAAACAAAAGTACCGGAAGTGTGCTAAAAGTAGTTTTTGATTGATCCCCACCACACACAAGTATCCTAGAGAAACCGTAATAACCATCTAGAAGGCGTAAATGTGTGTTTGATAGTCTTCTATAGCAGATCAATAAAAGGTAAAGGGCAATGATCTTCTTAGTAGCCATTTAATTTACTAAATCAATACCATCCTATAACTGTAATAATTATTTATGGATCAATTCATATTTATCATTAGGAACCACAAGCAATACCTCCTTTTTAGGAACACAATGGATGGGGCTTACCCAATCACTATCGAATCGATAAATTATACCTGCCTCAAGGAGCTTTAGTATCTCCTTTCACCACTTTCATCTTAGATTCAATCGTCAGTTGAGGATCTCTAATTGGTTTGGCACCTTTCTCCAATTTAATTTTGTGTTGGCAAAGGTGACTAATTTAAGATCATCAGTAGTATATCCGATAGAAGCTACCCATGCTTCTTCGTAGTTTTCAATAATCTTCTTCTTCTGCTCAAAGGTTAGCACCATAATAACATGATATATTTTCTTTCATCAAGATAAGCATACTAAGATTATCGTGTAATGGTTTGAGTTCAAACATGGGATTACCCTTGGGTGGAGGGGGATCCCCAAGAATTTCACCGGTAGATTGTGTTTCGTATAGGTTCCTGTTGGAGGAACACTTCATCTATTTCCTTCTTTCATTCATAAACATATCATTTTCATGGTCTAGCAAATATTGTTCTAACGGATCAAGAGGGGAGGCACGGCAATAGAAGCAAACCAATAATCTCATCCTTACTAGGTGATTCATCATGGTTGTCTTCAAACTTAGCAAAATTAAACTCATGAGACACCCTAAGCCAATTAAGAGTATCCTTTCGCAATCAATCCTAGCTTTAACAAGATTCAAGAAGGGTCACCAAAATAATGGACAAAATCATCTTGTGGAACTAGAACAAGAAATGAGCAGGATATTTAACCTTCCCACAAGACTTCAACATTCTAACAATCCTAATTGGTGAAATAGTATCTCTATTGGCAAGCTTGATAGTAGCATCAATGCTTCCAATCTTCAGGTGCAATATCATGCATAATTTCTTTATATAAGTCATAAGGTATTGCACTAGCGCTTAGAACCCATATCACATGTCATGATAACAATGATCTCCTATTTTAAAGGTAAATAACAAAATGCCTACAATAGGTCTATGTATCTTAACATCTCACTACTAGGGAAAAGTTTTATACACGAATTCACCTAGCAAGGCTCAAAAAAATACCACGCCATCGCTATTTTAGCAAGCAAGGTTCCGCCAAACACGCCATCGATGGAAGTAGCAGAGCGTTTTAGCTCATAACACATCGTATATACTGCTATGACCATATTCCCTCAAGAAGCTATAAAGAGAGTGCATATACCAGAGAGCGCCATCGCCATTTAGCAGTAGCTGCTTGTCAAACGCCACATAACTATCCCTTACCTATTCCCACGGAGGACCGCCCTTCACCACACTCACTTCGCCTGCCACAACCGTCAGCCGTCCATCGCCGTCACGCCTTTGTTCGTTCGCCGAGGTACTCCTCCGTCCCTCCTCCATCCTCCTCGCATCCTCCCTCACCATGGCCGCCTCTCCTCCGCCCTCCTCTGCCTCGGGTCAGCCTCCTCCGCCGACAGCCTCCTCCCACCGCCTCACCTCGCCATTTCTAGCTACCTCTCCATGCTTCACCCCGCCGCTAGTTAGTACTAGATTTTAGTAGTAGATGTTAATTTAGGTTAGCTAGTACTAGATGTTAATTTAGTAGTAGTAGATGTTAATTTAGCTTAGTTAGTACTAGATTTTAGTAGTAGTAGTGGTAGTTGAACTACTTAGTTGTAGTTGAACTAGTTTAGTAAGTAAATTAATAAACTAGTGAACTAGTTGAATTAATGTAACTAGTCTATTTTTAGTAAGATAATTAATATAACTAGTTGAACTACTTTATTTTTAGAAAGAACTAGTTTTTTTCATTTATAGTAAGTTTATATTTAGTAAGAACTAGTTGAATTAATAAAACTAGTCGAACATGTTTTGTTGCTAGTGATAACTTATATGGTTTCAGTGACCTCCGTCCCCTCACAATCGACCCTCCGACATCCCCTCCGCTATCCCCAACAACCGACGCATTCTCCGACATCAAGGTTGTTGACCAGCCAAATATCCTTGTATATCTTGTGTTGTTGCTCAATAGGATATGTGGCCCAAGTACGTTTCATGTTCAAATATATCCAGTGGCCTATGTTTTGTTTGAGTGTTGATTAATTTCGCTCCGCAAATTTCAGCGCCGATATGTCCTTTTTAGCAAAGGTCATGCCGGATTTTGTCGTAATTCGACATGACTTGTGCTAGAATATGTACAAGTTTAATCTTTTGAATTACGACAGGAAATGTCGACGGATGACGACGTCTCCGTGGAGTGAATGGTGCCACTACGATCGAGGTATGTGCGACAGTCTGCTCGGGTCGATACGATCGCGCTTCAGCATTAAGCTCGAGGAGACCTCGCGATGTTCATATAATGTAATGCTAACGCATTTACAATAGTTTTTTTTCTCCATTACATGACTTCAACTATTTCAACGCCTAATTTTCATATTTTACAATTCAACTAGCTTATCCCATGCCATGCAAGACGCTATGTATTGGAGAGGATGGGTTTGAAGACCATGAAAATTTCAAACAAAGAAAATACACCTAAGGACCCATCATGATATGGATTTTGAAGTAATCTGCACAATGCTCAGAGCGTAACCCATTTTGTTGCCAAAATTAAAGCACTGCAAAATGTATGGTTTTGATGAGGGTATGATTATCACCATGGATCTTGGTGACCTCACAAATGAGGAAGACAATATGGACATTTGGGTCCTTGTTGATGTTTCGATTGTACCTCTCTATGTGAGTTTCTCAAACATAGTTATTAACTAATTTATATTGTTTATTTCAAAATAGTTGATAGCTTATTTCCATTGACAGCTTATTTTGATTCTTCAACGATCGTATGGAAGATGGTAGATAAACCCACTACAATCAAAAGGCACCCAATTAACGATAAGGAGAAAAATCATCCGATCGATTTTGTACTCTTCTTGAGAATTACAATGCCTATTATCGAACCTCCAAATTATGGTGAATACGCGCTACTAGTGCATGTGTTGAACAACGATAACTTCTCCGGAGATACCCTCGTAAGATTTTTTTACTATTACGACATTCGGCATTTTTTGCATACTTCTAAAACTAGTACATCATTGCTAACTACAAAGTTATTATTATGTTTTTCAAATGTAAACTCCCGATGGATTGTGTGCCTCATCCGATGTCTCCGCATGGTCGCCTCGCCTGAACATACTGTAAATTCATTTGAGCTCACTCGCATATTCGGATAAAACCGTGGAACACATGATCATCGAGAATGGAAGAAATGTATGGACATTCGCAAGGAGGTTCTTGGAAGTAACATTCAATAAAGGCAAGAATGGGAGACAAGCATCTCCATTCTCCATAATGGAGAGTCAGGCTATCTTGTTTTTGTCATTTTACCTAGAAAATGTAGTAGGTCTTAATCGAATGTAATAGGTCCTATGAAGTACAATATGTTTATTATGGTAATGTGTTAGAGTTGATAATGATGATCTTGAGGAGGTGCGCAGATGTCAATGATGAAAATGATGATATTGAGGAGGTGTTATATGACAACGATGTATTATGATGCTAAGTTGTTAATGATATGATGATGATGATGATATTATCATTGGTGAAAGAATCATGATTAGTTTCAAGTGATGGACATCCACTTGAAACTAGTCCACTTCTTTCACCCCATGATGTAATAACTCATTATGATGTAAAACAATCTCTAAATTCGTTGTATGAAACTTGTGTAAAGGTGTATGAATACAACATGAAATAGAAAAGAAATAAAATACTAAATAATAGTAGTAGCCTGGTTAGAGAAGTGCTACTACTAATTAATGTAGCGATGTTCTAAAGAACTGCTGCTACTAAGTAAATTTAGCAAGAGCGTGGTGAAGCCAAGACTATTGCTAAGCATTAGAAGACTTATCAAGAGCGCTTCATCGCGCCATCGATAGGCTCAAACCTGCTACTGCTGCTAGGCTTTTCCCTAGTAGTGTTTGGTCTAACAATATTAGCGCTTCACCATAGAAATAAATAACATGCCCATCTAAATCATCATCCAAGAGATCTTTAACCATAGCAATACTATGTTCAACTTTGATTTGCTCGAGGTGTATAAGTCCTAGTATTACTCTTAATACAAGTCAAGTTTTAGCATGATCCTTTATCCTAACAGAAAAGGATTTCTCAACATAAGTAGTAGGAACAATAGGATCACTATAAGTGATAGTCTTTTCTTCAACCGTAATAGGTGCAACTACTTTTACTTCAATGGAGGATTATATTTAAACCACTTTCCTTAGGGAGATCAACGGAGTAGCAAAAAGATTCACAAAAGCAGCTACTATCTCACTAAGTCCATACTTAGCGCTAACTAATGGTAAAAGCATCAGATCCATAAAAGATTTAACACAATCAAACTTAGGTGTTATAACGACTTTTACCATCGTCGTAACCCCAATCTTCAGAGTTGCATTTAATTCTTTCCAATAATTCCTACTTTAATTCAATAGTCTTCAAAGATATAAGCCAAAGACAGAAGTATCGAGCATGTTGCGATCATCGGGAGAAAGTCGAGCATAATTTTTTGAATAATCATTTCTAGAGAGCTCATTATTGGGGCATGATTATAACATCGACTTAAGCCTCCCCAAGCTTGAGCGACTTTCCCTTCAGGCCAAAATTATATATGTAATTACGATCACGATGAACAAGATGCATAGGAAAGAACTTCGTGAAATTCCAACTTCAATCGCTTATAATTCCAAGATCCCGTGATCATCACATAGCCTATACCATGTCAATGCATCTCCTTCAAAGATAAAGGAAGACCTTCCTTTGACAACATCATCGGAATACCGCAAGCTTAAATAATCCACAAACTTCATCCACAAAGATAAGGTGTAAATCAGATGCAATGTTCCGCCTCCCGCAAAGGGATTAGCTAGCAGTTTCTATCATACCCGAAGGAATCTCAAAGTAGATATTTTCAGAGGTTCAGAGGTTGAGGAGCAACTTGTTTTTCTCGGGTCGGGTGAAGATACCCTAACAAGCCCCTCAAAGGATTAGTTTCCATAGTAACAAGTGATGTAAAATTTCAGCACACTATATAAATGTTTCCTTACAAGTTCCACTCACCAAAGGCGCTTCACTCCCCCGGCAACTAAGAAAAGAGTCTTGATGACCCACAAGTATAGGGGATCTATAGTCCTTCCGAGTAAGAGTGTCGAACCCAACGAGGAGCGTATGAAATGACAAGCGGTTTTCAAGAAGGTTTTCTCAAGCATCAAATTGTAGGTAATGATAGTTTTGTGATAAGATAAATTGTAACGAGTAACAAGCAAAAAAGTAAATAAAGTGCAGCAAGGTGGCCCAACTTTTTGTAGCAAAGGACAAGCCCGAAAATTTCTTATAATGAGAAAAGAGCTCTCAGGACACATGGGAATTATCGCTGTTGAGCCATCACGCCATATGATTCGCTTCGTACTTTGATAATTTGATATGTGGGTGGACCGTTCTGGGTACTTACCTTACTTGGACAAGCATCCCACTTATGATTAACCCTTATTGCAAGCATCCACAACTACAAAAGAAGTATTAAGGTAAACCTAACCACATTTAAACATATGGATCCAAATCAGCCCTTACGGCAACACATAAACTAGGGTCTAAGCTTCTCGTCACTCTAGCAACCCATCATCTACTTATTACTTCCCAATGCCTTCCTCTAGGCCCAAATAATGGTGAAGTGTCATGTAGTCGACGCACATAACACCACTAGAGGAAAGACAACATGCATCTCATCAAAATATCGAATCTAATACCAAATTCACATGACTACTAATAGCAAGACTTCACCCATGTCCTCGTGAACAAACGTAACTACTCACAAAGCATATTCATGTTCATAATCAGAGGAGTAATAATATGCATTAAGGATCTGAACATATGATCTTCCACCAAGTAAACCAATTAGCATCAACTACAAGGAGTAATCAACACTACTAGCAACCCACTGTACCAATTTGTGGTTTTGATACAAGATTGATACAAGAGATGAACTAGGGTTTTGAGAGGAGATGGTGTTGGTGAAGATGTTGATGGAGATTGACCCTCCCAATGAGAGGATCACAGATGACGAGGGTGATGATTTCTCACGAGGGAAGTTTCCTAAGAACAGCTTTGCCGAGTTTAGATTGGTTCCGCCAAGGTTCCGCCTCATGGCGGCGGAGTTTCGTCCCGTAAGTTCGCCTAATTTTTTTCCAGGTAAAAGTGAGGGAGTCCTCGACTGGGGGTGTCCGACAGCCGACTATCATTATCCCACGGACTCCAAGACTACGAAGATAGAAGATTGAAGACTCTGCTCGTGTCCCAAGGTACTTTCTCATGCGGAAGGCAAGCTTGGCGATACGGATATGTAGATCTCCTACCATTGTAACCGACTATGTGTAACCCTAGCCTCCCGTGTCTATATAAACCGGAGGAACCCCGGGAAGTAATGGGCCAAGGGCCCAGGGAGAGAGAGGGCGCCAGAGGTGGCGCCCCCCCATGAGGAGTCCAATTGACAGGAGGGGGGCGCCCCTTCCCCTCTCTCCCTCCCTTCCTTCCCCTTCCCTTCCTAGTTGATAGGAAAGGGAGTCCATCCACTAGGAGGAGGACTCCTCCCTTGGCCTCTAGGGCCGGCCGCCCTCCCTTGCCCTTTATAAAAGGGGGGGCACCCAAGACACACAAGTTGATCCTTGAGATCGCCTAGCTGCGGGCCCCCTCCACCATATTCCACCCGGTCATATCAGAAGGGTGCTTAGGCGGCCCCCCGAAGAACATCAAGATCGCCACCACGCTCAGGGACGAACTTCTTCCCCGAGGCGGATTGGGCCCGAGGAGCCCACCGACTGGACGGTGTCAAGAACCGAGGCGCCGAGTAACGCCTGGATCTTGATCGCGAGGAGAACGATGACTACTTCCCCGGATCGCCCGCCGGGTACAAGGGTATGTAGACAACACTCTCCCCTCGCGCTATGCATCACCATGATCTTGCGTGGGAGGAAATTTTTGAAATTAGTAGCTCCCAAATTTGTGCATTATTTGCAAACATGGCACCTAACTCATTATCAAACCAAAGCACCCAAGCAACTTTCGACACATCCCAAAACTTAGCTCAAAAAGATCATGTAATCCCCATGGATATTTGGCAAATATTTTGGCTTAAACCCAAATGTTGTTTTGCCACCACTAATGGAAATGTGAAGCCGCTTTTTTCCTTCCGACCAAAAAGCAGAAAGTGCATGTTCCATTCTAACACCGATATTAAATGCTCTAGCCGATCAACCCTATGCAAACAGGCACTATCAACATACATCAAGATCCGGGGTCTAGGGAGGAAGAAACAACAGATGGGATGGGGGATTTACCCAATGTTTTTCGCGACGTTTCCTTGTTTTTGGGCCTGACCCGGGAGGGCACGGGTGCCCGGCCACCATTCTGTTTTGCCGCCTGGCCCAAGTGGCACCCTGTTGCCGCCGCCCACATCTTCCTTGGGCCCTGCCCAGTGGCACCGCCGCCGCGCTGCCCACCATCTGCAGAGCATCGGCACCGCACGTTGCCGCCGGGGCCTTCCTAGCTAGGGTTCTGAGAGGGGAACGGGAGAGGGGGAACGGGAGAAGGGGATGGAGTGATATCCCGGGGGTTCTATCCAGGGGCAAGCAGGGTCAAAACGAGCTCGATGGGTCAAACCCAAAGGAGCTTGACGAAGGGAAAAAACAAAACAATTCCAAAGTTTGGGGAAACCGTGACTTTCAAACTAGGGGTAAAAAGAAGGGGACACAACTAGGGCACAAAGCTAATTGTCCCTTTATTTAAACAATTTCGTGTTTGCTATGGTTGTGTTCAAGATACCAAAGAAGACTTGAAAGAGATTAGATACTATGGCAGCGGGGGAGATAAAAGGAAGAGAAGAAAATGCAACGGGTGGTTTGGAAAATGTCCTCTCGAGGTGGTATGGGATTCAGGATTCCATACTTTTAACTTGGCAATGTTGGCAAAAACAAAGTTGAAGATCTCACATCAAACCTTATATGCCCGGTGCTTAAAGCTAAATATTTCCCGGATGGTAATATAATCAAAGAAAAAAAAAAGGCTCATCCTACAAATGGCA